>JAHWFP010124303.1:0-11417 GCA_023313725.1 Lithobius niger | reverse complement strand
ATTTGAAAATTATCGATATGAAAATTTATAGACATAAAATTCCTCCAGAAAAAAAGATAGAGATGAAGATAAGATGGTGTACCTTTCACAGTCCAAGTTGTAATATCCACCCAAAACCAAAACTGGTGTAAAAAGCCACCAAGTTTCCAAAAAGGATCGGATTAAAGGTAGTGATATCATTCAACCAGAAAAAGGCCGCCAAGGTTAATCCTATTAGCCAACTTAATCGCACCGAAAAATACTTTGGACGTTATGATGATTGTGTACTATTGCCAAGATATTCCTAAATGCGTTGCAATTAGTGTATGAAGTTCTTACGCTTTGCCATGTTAAATAAAATGGCCTGATAAACACATTGACGAGCATCATTAAAAAAATGTCACATCGCTTACTTTGAAAATCCACGTTTACGTCTGTTACGCTTAGCCCTTCGTGGGCCACGAACGTCATATGACGTCCTCAATAAATATCTCTGGGAGGCCACAAACGTCATATGACGTCCATTTAATTCTCGTGATGGTTTTGTTGTTAGTTTCAGAACTTTTTCGTAATTTTTGGAAGCCTGTATGCTGTTAATCCTGCTACCAAAAAATGGGTGCATTTGTTTACATTAAAAGACAACAAATTGCACATAAAAAAGTTTGTTACACAGTTTTTAACAATTTTCTCAAGCGGACTATGTCAGTCCTTGTACTGAACACCGGGAAATTATGGCCAGGGATGGTTTATTTGTGAATAAATAATGGCGCGCAAAGGGTTAAATTTCAAAAGAAAGGATATGTACCAATCCAATATCCTTGCAAATTTTCGACAGTCTGGATTTCTGGAGTTGGAGGGCTCAGAATGACTGTCTTCTTCAGGCTACTACATCACCGCTCAGTCTGTCGTGATCGTTCGTCTGCTTTTTGAATGCGACACGGGGCCATAGCCTCCGCAACTTGCATGCCAGTACACCACTTCTCCCGCAGTAATTTATTAAACTCGCCTCTCAGCAGATACTGGATACTGGATACTTAAAGACTACAAAAACGCATTACTACCCTCGAAGAACACAAAAACGTCCTACACTTGAATTTTCGGTGATACTCCTTTCACTTTCATCAGAAGTTGTGCAAAAAAATAAATTACACAGCACACACAAGTCACATCACAGCATCGATTTTCTTAAAAATGTTTAAACTCCCGCTAGTCAGTCAAACCGCTGACCTGTACGTCGCGTGGAATCTGGATTTTCCACTGCCTATCCAGATCGGCTCCAAGCTCTGGCCGAACGAGCTGGTTAATGTTGTTGGTGTAGATTGGACTTACTAGATTCATCAGTGGCTTGTGATTTGCTTCGAATCTGTTGCTGGCGAGTGATTCTAAAGCCGCGTCTTTATGCCTTTAAGCAGGAAAGCAATAATATTGGTCATCGTTTGGCTGTCCGCAACTTCTCTGTTCATTCTCACTCCACTAGACAGCATGGTCAATTCACAATGAATTCCATTGCACCGAGTTAAGTAAACGATCATTGAAAGGCAGAATTACTCCAATCTGGAATCATATTTCTGTAAATATTAAATCGGCTACCACTCGTAAATTTTTCCGCATCCATGCATCCACTGTAATTCCGTACAGTCATCAAAATTTAACTAAATTATAAATTCTCCTTTTTCTTTTTCCTAGTTTTTTCTCTTTCCGTCAGTGCTTTTCGTCCTGTTTGTCCCCACCTTGTCCCCGTCATGTTTCCTTATGTTTCCATACATCCTCGTCATGTTTATTTTTTTCATGTTTGTTTTTGTCATATGGTTAGGTCTTTACTACTATGTGTATTGCTTCGACCTGCACTGATTTCATTTGACTAATTTGTTATCGTTAGTGTTTTTCCTTTAGCATAAAAAAAGACCTCGGACTTAGGCCATGAAAAGAAATATGTTTGGTTCTCGGGCATTTTCATTCCAAAAGTAACCAGGCCACCAGGCTTTTTATTTTATTTTTTATTTTAATGGAAATTAACTCAAGTCTGCTTTTAATTGCCCCAAACACATGGATCTTAAAATTTTAGACCTGCAAGTGGTTACCTTAACATGGAGTACAATAATTGAATGACAAGTTAGGGTAAATTATACTTATTTTCAGCTAACTGAATTGGTTTTATTTGTATTGTAATAAATTTAGTTTTCACTAGCAAATAAAAAGCGATGACCAGGAGCAAATTTGACCACCAGGCAGGGCCTGAGAACCAACTAATTTTTTTTTCGTGGCCTTATCACAAGATCTTGTCTCATATGTAAATATACTACGCTATAAAAGCCATTTCTGATTCTGATTATCACCGAAAATTCATGTGTAGGACCTTTTTATGTTCTTCGAGGGTGGTAAAGTGTTTTTTGCTGTTTTGTTACCTGCACCACTGTGACTACTGGTTGCCGGTGTTTTCGAAAGATTTGTATTGAGTGATTTTGAGATAGCGCGTTTAAAATGTCGACTGTTTTAGATAGTGAATTTTTACGTGTGTGTAACATCCTGAATTAAGTACCACTGGGTTGACCATACCTAGGTTCCTCAAATTATCAACCAGAATTACCAACAGAATACCTTGGAGTCCACTGCAGCACACGTGGGCTGTCGAGTGAAGGATACTCGGCCAAGATGTGAACAAGCCAAGAAGCTACGAACAAGGAATACGCTTATCCTGAGACGACCAATCACAAGCCATTCTGAGACGAGTTACAAGGCGATATTAAATGCCGTTGAATGCTGCTAAATTACAGTCTGTGTATCTTAAAGAGTATGGACTTATGTGAATTAATAAAAAATTAGCAAGCTCACCGTTACTGCAATCGTTATGCTAAGAATTACAGGAATGAGGAACCTTGATTAGTGTCATCGCAAATTTTATTGAAATTTTGAAAAGCGCATTTACGTAAGTGACTCTTATCAACACAGATTCTGTACCATCTGCTAATATATGCCCATATAGAGTCTGTTCACAACACTAGGCAGATATTCACACCATTTTTTCCCTTATCTGTACTCGATTAAGTGTAGTCAAAATGGTAGGGCAAACATTTTTGCAAATCTGACGAATATCTATTTCAATAACAGCAGAACAATAAGTAATTTGTTATTTAAAAACATTAATAATACCCATTTTAGTAATTTGCACTGAATAGATGATTGACTTGTTTCTTGTTATAAAAATAATAAAAAAAAATATACCGGTTTGATCAAAGCCATACAGAAATACTTTCTGCGGGTTACCAAATTTCACGTCAAAAGATGGTAGTTAGAAAAAAATCAATGCCTCTCATTATGTTTACAAGCAGCAGGAGTAGACGTGGTAGATGTGGTTTTGCTCAGTTTTTTTTCTGAAGAATATTCTTCACAACGCCATTCGGAAATACATTCGGCGAATTGTCACTGCAGCACACGTCATAAGTCCGACCATAGCAACAAACTGCACTATGGCATTTAACCTAGATCTGCCCCTCTTCCGGTAAGGTAGAACCACTGAAAATGGTGAATATGCTGTATCGAAGAGATCCTTTTCTGTCATGCTGCCTGGACGGAGGTCATGAAGAATCTCCTTAGCTGCTCTCCAGCCAGCCTGCACGGCACCATTCATGTAACCGCACCAAACCGTGGAGGTCTCTGTTCCAGCCCAGTGGACCCTAAGATAAAAAAAATTAAATTTAAATTAAATTAAAATATTTACCGTAATTCAAACAAATCCAAAATTCAATCATCGTTACACATCCATATGTAATTAGAGACCCGTGTTTCCAGCGGAAAGTTCATAACTATTTCTGCAGCGAAAATGTTAAAAGATTCTGCGTGTGTTACTTTCTAGCCATTTTGCAAAATGATTCAAATGAAACACTAAGTTGAGTTACATTACTTTCTTCATGTATGTGGAAATTATAAAATGTAATAACCAGGTATGTTTTCAAATTGAACTCGTGCCGTTAAAACAATTTTTTACTCTGAATTAAAAAAAAAATACAATTGCAGAAACCATATGTCTCTGTCTATGTTAAAATGAAAAGTGAAAACGTGCCAAGTAGGGAAATACAACAAATTTAAAACAGTTCAGTTAATAAGAGGGCTTTGTTCAGTAATAATAGCAGTTAATAAGTGAGCTTTGTTCGTTCATAGCCAGTAAACATCCGACCTGACCTACAATGACATTAAGCGGTAAACAATATAGCTGCCAAGAAGCGACGTTGCCTAGCGACGCAGGCATGTTTGGCAGTACAGCCAGCCTTCAAGCACGGTTTTTGGGGATAGGTGGCGACATCGCTTGACAACTAGTAAACATTTTCATCCAAGATGGCGTCACATCACTACCATCACAGCTCATCAGACTCCAGCCTGACCCAATCCTCATGTCCATAAAACCCGCTGTCCCTCGCTTGTCAAAGCCTACTATCCCTCTGCTTTTCAAAATATCGATTTTACGTAGATTTACGTGACAAATTTTATTAACTAAGTAACTTTGTATGTTGTAGCACTAACACTCACAAAGTTTTAAATTCAAATGTAACCCGACCAACACGTTCGTGAAGTCAAATGTAACCCGACCAACACGTTCGTGAAGCCAGAAAGTGTTTAAAGGAAAAGAACGGAACAATAGGCTCATTTTTAATAGGTGCGATTAGCTGAAAGGTGGGTTATACACTATACAGGTAGTATTGTGGTACTGTATCAACAAATCCTCTGTCCCACGGATTACAACAAAGTTATCGCTTTTGTTGTATGAAAGTGCTTCAAAGAAAATAAACACGTGGTATTACTTTCTGTAGATACGATTCGACGAAACCATAAAGTCACACAAATGAACGTGCAAAATGATGTTCGAGGTGCAATTAAATACCAAAAAAAAATTAAGTTACAGCGTTACCTTCCAACAGGTCCACGCAAGTTTTTGCCAAAATATTTCATCATTCCTGGTGCGGCCAAGTTAACTGGACATCCACCATTATACGGTTCATCTGACCAAACCTAAACAAAAAAAAAACCGTCAAATACAGCATTCATCCAAAAAGACATTAAAGGGCAAATACATCCATTTTGACATGCATGCTTTACTTTTAGATCATTTACATAATAAGTAAACACAAGAATTGCAGTAAGAATACGTTACGTACGTCCGATACAACAATTTAATTATTGCATCACCAAAACACGACATGGAGACCGCCATTGTTTTGCTGGAACGCGCAGAAATTAATGCCGACTGATGTCACTCTTCGATTTCGACTCGCAGCCGATTGAGATAGCTCTATTGGCTGTGAGAGCTCGAGTGTCTGATGGCCTTAGCTGGCCACTACAACTGTCGGCCAGCTAAGGCAGTCGAACGCTTGAGCTCCTCACAGTCAATACAGCTATCTCAATCGGCTGCGAGTCGAAATCGAAAAGTGACATCTGACGGCATTAATTTCTGCGCGTTCCAGCAAAACAATGGCGGTCTCCGTGTCGTGTTTTGGTGATGCAATAATTAAATTGTTGTAGCGGACGTATGTAACGTATTCTTACCGCAGTTCTTGTGTTTAGTTATTGTGAAGTGATCCAATAGTAAGGCATGCATGTGAAAATGGATGTAATTGCCCTTTAACCCTTTGTGTGCCACGAATGTCATATGATCTCCTCAGTAAACTCCGGGAGGTCACGAACGTCAAATGACGTTCTTTTAATTCTCATGATGGATTTGTTGCCAGTTTCAGATCTTTTCATGCAATTTTTAGAAACCTGTGTGCTATTAATCTTACTACCAAAAAATAGGTGCATTGGTTTTCATTAAAAGTAAACACAACAAATTGAACATAAAAAGGTATGTGACACCATTTTTAACAATTTTAGCAAGTGGACAATGTCAGAAAATTATGGCCCGAGATGGTTTATTTGTAGACAAATCGTGGCGCGCAAAGGGTTAATAATATAATACTGGCATATAATTATAAAATGTACTAACTTTCTCTGCAAAATCAATGGGCTGCAAGGCTTCATGGCCAAAGAAAGCTGACAAAGCATTCAAAATGGCAGACCTGC
Source organism: Lithobius niger (assembly GCA_023313725.1). NCBI lineage: Eukaryota > Metazoa > Arthropoda > Chilopoda > Lithobiomorpha > Lithobiidae > Lithobius > Lithobius niger. The sequence continues at coordinate 5,387 of JAHWFP010124303.1, read as the reverse complement.
GCTCGTCAGGCTAAAAATAAATGATAAAACACACATTTCGTCAACCAATTTAACTTGTACCTGAATATTTTTTTTATCTTCCGTAAAAAGAACAAACAGTTGATACAAAAAAAACCCAAAAATATACCATTTAAAATGCAGTTAGGTAACCACACTTTTTACAAACACCATCTAGTGGCATGAAATAGTAATAAAATTGGTAAATCTCAAATTCTTTCTTTTTATTGTACAAAATGCTGTATTAAACAAATTTTAATTGTTCATTTGTATTTGCAAGAGTTAAAAAAAAATGTATATTATTGTAATAAACAAGTGGAAATTACCTTATTTGCCCTCTGGTCGGGCAGTACTTCCGTAGGGGAGAGAGGAGAGGCCTTGGTACACAGTGCAAGTATTGAAAGGAATCCTCTACTTCCCAAGGGAGGGAGAAGGGGCCAGTAAGCAGAGCAAGCAAAGCAAGCAGTGCAGGCATTACTTTCCCCAATACGTTTCCAATTCACAGCATAAAGCCATTCCTAAATTTTATGCAATGTGGTGGTTGCCTACACCATCGGAGGCCACACTCACTGGCCACCATCCCTAGCTCTCCCACTCCCAGTTTGGTTGCAAGGTGCACTGTACACTCCCAGGAGAGACAACTCCACAAGTGATGTAGTGTTACGAGTAAGCTGTGTCAAGTTACCGTCTACGTAATACTAAAAGTAAACCAGCCATTACCATCAAATGTGGTTTGTTTACTTAATGATGGATGTTTCTTCTGGCACATCCTGACAGCAGAATAAAGACGATTTAAGTGGTGGGAATAAAATCAATTCTACCATTTCACGATTTTACTCTAAAATCATTGGGGGGGAGGTAGGCATTAGCTTCGTCTGGGTGTTTTAATACACGATTTACGATATTTTTGGATTAACAGCATTTTATACACTAGTTTCCTTGGTAGCCTACAAGTACGTATCAATTTTATTACTAACCCCATTACTGTGCACTGGAAGAAAGCATGCGAAAGGAAGGTCACGCCAACACATTGGCTATTTGCTCCCATTTGTGAACAAGTCCAGCTTATTTTGGCTAACAGTACAGTAATGATAAAAATGAAGTAATTCTCACCCACTGGTCACGCACTAGATCAAACCAGAATACAGTACGCTTTCTTTATAACGAACAATCTAGAGCACCAAAAAATGGTTCTTTACAGTTCTGAATTCACATGGTTCCTCTACAGCGGACTGCGAGTGAAGTGATTTTAAAAATTCCACGAGCAGATAGTAAAAACCTGATAAATAAACTTAAACTATGTCTATATTTTGATTTAACTGCATGGACAGTGTGCGTAAACTGTAGTTTTACATTGTTCGGTGAAAAAAACGAAAATTTTAACTAGTGAAAATTAGTTTTTACTTACCTAAAATACTTACCTTCAGTAATATTGCTAAAACCACCTTTTTACACTATTTACTGCTCGCTTATGAACTAAAAACACCATTTTTTACGTTCTCCCTAAGCTTTTCTCCACTGCCGCCAGGCGGCGCTGCACGTCCTTACCGACGTCAGCGCCCCCACCAGTCCAACCGCATCACTTTTTCACGGGCACTCCGGTTCAGTGATTGCGGGGAGGCGGGCGGGTCCTTACTGAAGGTAAGTATTTTAGGTAAGTAAAAACTAATTTTCACTAGTTAAAATTTTCGTTTCTTACTTCCTGCATATACTTACCTTCAGTAATATTGCTGAATTTGTCAGACAGGAGGCGGGAATCACCACCCCAACCAGGTACCCCGGAGAACAAGCTTACTAAACCACACACACACTGCCACCAAAACACTAATAAAGAACCAAAAGGCGACCAACCCACCAGGACCAGGTATCCAGTGACGCCAAGCCCTCATAGAGAGGCCCATGGTCCCCAACCAACAGCCGGGTGAGTTAGCCCAACGCCTGGCAGTACCTCATCCTTGAGAACCTGGCTCAGTAACAAGGCACACAAGCCTAGAAAACCGGCCCGCTCCACTAGAATTGCCGTAATGGAGCACAGCCAGAATAACACACTGCCACAAGGCACACCGACGCGGGCTTCACCCCCAGAAAGCCTGACCAGCCACAACAAGGCTTGCACCACAGATCCGCCCGCCCCAGGCCACTCGGGACCCCCAAGGAAGTACGCACAAACAGGGGCGGGTGGCGCAGGGAGCACGCTGCTACTGCTACGTCCAGCGGCGTCCCGCACCAAGAGTGTAAGAAATGTCCGCGTTACTCCAGCGAAATCCTAAACCTACAATTACCGTATTGTTTCAAAGCAGGTCCAGAAGAAATACTGAAGTACAACTGTACATGTAATAGCGACATTTCGAAAGGTACAACACTTGACCACATGGCTTAAAACAAACACGGCATAAACAACAAGACTGCAGCTTGCATCCCTTGCTGCCCGCATCAACACCAGAACGCGAGTGAGCGTTCGCTCCATCCGAAACCGGAAGGTATCTCCCCACTAGGCTAGAGCGCTTGATCAGCCAGATACAATTCTCCAGGCATGCACAATGCATAACCACCGACCAGGCTTCCAAACACCCTTTCCTGAATTGGGGGAAAGTACATTTCAGTGTCAGGCCTTTAACACTACCTTGACATATTAAACAACAACATGAACACTGTAAACCCTCTGCTGGGAAGAACCATTCATAGTTAGGCTATGACAACCAACACACACTCCCATCCATCTCATGCAAACACAATGCTACAGAAGGTATAACATTACTTATGAGCCACAATTATAGAACGCCGCTGAACATAGCCTATTCAACCGCCCTGGGTTCAGTCATTCCGACAACATGTCTGCACCAGTTAGTGCAGACAGCACGTTATATATAAACAGAAATATAGCTTTCGTAGCCAATCCCCCCAAAACATACATTTAATGGCAATGTGCTTTGACCTCAAGATTCTCACCTCATACCTAGTAAAGTGGATGGCAGAATGGGAGCCACAGTACAATGAAGGCGTTGTAGCCAACGGTGCTAATACCGAATGTGACATGCACTGTGTAGCCGCCTCCTACAGCCGGAAACATTGCAATGAATTCCGCCTCCATTGTACTGAGGCACACCATACCCTACTTTCACAGCCCCACAAAACAGGCATGCTACCCAAGAATACAATGTGCCCACCGAAACTACGCCGGTCGACTCTATCGGCTGCCCAAGATGCAGCTACACATGCATACGATTCAGATCCTGTGACACTTGAAAGATCAATAGCATAATGTTTCGTACTGACAGTACATAAGTATCGCAGTATGGTCAACAATAAGCGAATATGAATGGACGTAAAGGCATTGGTATATTGGGACAATATTATAACACCCAAAAGAATATCAGGCCTTGTTCTAGAAGCTCCATACAACAACTTTCTACTAGTGACCTGTATGGGAAATGTACACTTGTCACATCTTCGACACGCCTCGTTTGAACACTAGTACCTGCAGACATGAACTGGCACACGTACTGGTACACGCACCGTACACGTTTCATCGACGTCATACCTCTCCGTGAGTTGTGAAAAGTAAGATTTGATGAATTACTGTCACGCCATCAATCCTGAGGAAGGCAACACCTAATAGGTTTTTTTTTTTTTTTTTTTTTTTTTTTACTTCGAAAGACATGAGTTCGAATTGGAATTCAAGCAATGAAGCAATGTTACTACACTTGCTCTAAGAGTTTGGTTTCTGGCTAACAAAAGCAAAACATCCACATAAAACTGCATCTAAACCAAAATGATAAACACAGGTAAGTTCCAAGAACTGAGAAAATCCCATCATCACTAATGGCTTTTCAAGTTCTTCCCATCACAGTCACCCACTTTGGTGAAGACCATATACGGCTGTTTGCAATAGCCACACCGTACCATGGTGAACCTCAGGTTTGAATCCTTTGGGGATTTTCATGAAGGTTTTGCAATCCAACGTACCACACACTGGATATCCAATCAACATATGTCCACTTCAGAATGGATACCAATAATACATAAAAGAATCTAACCTAAAACAAAATTCACAACTGGGCTGAATACTCCATCAAAATCCACACCGCTTGCTTGACAAAACCCCCGAGCTACTAGTCGGGAGCGGAAACGTCCAACGCTTCCGTCGGTATCCTTTTACTTTGTATATCCATTTACATCCCCACTTCCATATCTATAGTTACATTAACCTCTATGTACACCTCTTAAAGGACGCAACGTCGTCTCCCATGGACCGTTCCCATTCACACTTGTGAGGAGAGGCAATGGCTTCTGCATAGGTAATTGGCCCAACAATACACACGTATGCCGCAGCATCACTGAAATCAACAGGACTATCCCGCCCACTAATGGATAATCCGAAATCAGGTGTTCGTTTACCCCTAAAATCGAACAGTGGTTCAAACTGACATCCCCGTTCTACACAATATTATTTGACATCATTAACACTGCGGAACATAATTCCATCTGGGGTGTGATAGTACACATCCAACCTACCTACCCTTTGCCCCGTCTGACGGACTACTCCTTCCCTACACCAATACTGATAATCTAAAGGAGTCAATATGGGGGAGGAGCCTACACTATTACTACGAATGAATGGTCGTGGAGGAACTTCTTCAATGGTTAGTGGGCCCTCAGTCTTATCTTCAGCTTCTACCCTAGAATTACCATCCGATTCCGACTCTGTACCCGAACTAAGTCCCATTCCATAGTTAAATGTAGTTGCACTTAGACTGGGTTGGGCACACTCTGAGGCCTATACTGCAAGGACCTCTTCTCCCTTCCCCATAACTTAACCTCATCAACTGTTATGTTTAGTGTCAACGACCAAGTAAGTTTGGGGATTCCACTCTGTATCCTACTGTGTCTACCGCATAGCCAATGAATACCCCCTCCCAGCGTTAACGTCAAGGGTATCCCTTCCCGACTTATGGAAGTGTACATAACACATTGCACCAGGTCTTCGTAATGTCTGACTGATACACCTCGATCAAACCATAATGTACAAGGGACCCCAAAGCCTAAGTATGAGTGAGAGTACCTATGCTTCAGGTAGGTGAACGTACATACAAATTCTGCCCAAGATTGCGTGGCAGAGAAGTCTCGTGAAGTATTGCACGTACCCCTTCTAACAACATGCGGTGAAATCGCCTAGCGATTCCAGCCATAGCTGGTGAGTAGGCATTGGTTCGCTGGTATCTGATACCCAACCTACATAATCACAAAATTCCATACCTCGGTCCGTGCGAACATTTACAAAGTTGAGGCTAAATTGTCTGTCACTTCTGGCACGAAAGTCAACAAACGTTTGAAACGCATCGCTTTCCTTAGCGATGGGAAACACCCATGCATAACGAGAATAATCATCA
>JAHWFP010124302.1:155447-175101 GCA_023313725.1 Lithobius niger | reverse complement strand
AGAAAACGGGAAGAATGGTAACAGGGAGGACGAGGAGAGGGGAGGGATAGAAAACGGGACAAAGACGGGAAGAATGGTGACAGGGAGGACGAGGGCAGGGAGAGAGTGGGAGGAAAGAGGGGAGGGAGAGAAATCGGGACAAAGACGGGAAGAATGGGGACAGGGAGGACGAGGGCAGGGAGAGAGAGAGGGAGGAAAAGGGGAGGGAGAGAAAACGGGACAAAGACGGGAAGAATGGTGACAGGGAGGACGAGAGCAGGGAGAGAGAGAGGGAGGGAAAGGGGAGGATTCTAGGAAAAAAAATTGTCTGTCGCATTCAACGTTCAGGCCACACCGACCGAAAACTGGGAAACAACGGGCGAAATATACACACACATTTTCACATATTTTCACATACAATTTTTCACATACAAATTTTTCACATACAAATTTTCACATACAATTAAATGTATGTGAAATTAAGGATGGCCATGGGGTAAATGATTGTTACATTATACTGCTTTTATATTCAAGCTGTGTGCTAGTTTAATTATTATTATTAGTATTCTTAGTTCTTTTTTAATGTTTTGCATTTACCATATTTTTTTATATGTACCTATGTGGTTTCTGTTTTGCTTTTGAAGCGATTTTTAATTTTCTTAATTTTTATATTGACTTTTAACATATGCTGTAATAAAGTATTTTTTTTTTGTGTGTGTACGTTGTAATTGATATTTTATGGATAGCAATTGTGAATTTGATATGTCTCGGCTCTACACAAGTTTCTGAGTGAACTTAATGCCGTTATTTGGTAATAAACTAAGTATAAATAAAACCCGGGCGGCATAATTTTTTTTCGTAAACAGGTCAGCAAAACTCGCTGCGTAGCACTCCAATCCATGCAGCCCAGCTGCGTACAGAAAAAATCCGGTTAATCCGACTTAATTCACCTAACCTAACCTAACCTAACCTAACCTAACCTAACCTAACCTAACCTAACCTAACTACAACAATAACAGATCAGCAACAAAGTTAATTTAAACACAATCACCACTAGTGGCTGCTAAGTAACGAAGTTTCGCAGCGAGATCCGTCCCGCTATCTGAACTGTTTACAAGCAAACAAAAAATAAGCCTGCGGCCGAAGCCGGGTACGACTGATAGTTTATTTTATAAATTGGCATAAATTATTTCGAATTACTTTGTGAGAGAAGAGAAGAATCGGTGCCAACATGCTCACTGACTGTCATGAAGCCCACAAGACATATAAAAACAAGCAAGTTTGAATTTTTAGTCCTCATTTACGGACCTTGTTCACAATAAAAGAACACAAAATGAAGAGCAGCAGCTCACTGCTGCAGCCTATTATACGGCCATGTTGGAAAGGCATGGCCGTGTAGTGTGCTGCAGCAACGAAGTGCTGCCCTTCATTTTGTGCTCTTTTATTGTGAACAAGGTTAAAAACTCCCTTTTGTGTGCGCGGCGTATCTTGAGTCCTGGAAGTATTTTATGACCGGTTACGTCTTCCCTGGAGGGAGCGGCTTTCATCGACGGCCGCCATTGTTTTTGTAACCATTTTGGATATCAACAAGGCACTCTCCTACCAAAAACGTACAATCGATTATCTGTGTTCGTTCTGCAGCGAACTCAAGATAGGCCGCGCACAATTTAGTTTAATGTTTAAGGTAAGGTTTAAGTAAATCAAAGTCAAAACAACAAAGGAATGCGCATAATCTTTCCTGTAAGGTTGCACGCACCACAGTGTTACTGAAATATTAAGGCCACGTGAAACCTGATTGCTTTCCTCAAAACGGAAATGAAGCCGAAACAAACAAAAAAAAGGGATCATAAATTTGGATTGGCTTTTTCATGTAGTAATTGTTACGGGAAAAAAAATGAATTTTATCAATTCTGACCAAAAGAACGTGATATCTACCCCAAAACAAAACGTGTTAAGGATTCCCGCCGAGTTTTTCGGCCGTTTGAAGTTGTGATATCAAACGCCTAGCTCTTTCGTTTTTAACATTAAATGAAATAATTGAAAATTGCGCAGTAAGCAATCTTCATATATTTAACTTAACCTTCGAACTATTGCTTGGTGGGATTAATTTGGCGAAAGAGCTTGACGTTTGATACCACGATTTTACGGCCGAAAAGGTTGGCGGGAATCTTCAACAAGTTTTGTTTTGGGGTAGATAAATATAATCAAAATTCTAAAGCAACAAAAGTTCGTTGAAGATATTCCAAGCACAAAAAACCTGCTACAACCACTCGTTCTGTTCGAATAGGCTACAATTATATTTACAAAGTTGGATTTACAAATTGGCTTACTAAGTCATTAAACAAGTCGAATGTTAGTGGTGTGTGCGTTTCCTGCTTTGCTTTAGGTTGAAAGTGGGTTTTTTTTTTCCGTTTGGTAACATGACAGCGCATTCGCAACAGAGAGCGCTATAGTTTGCCATCAATTACCTTAAATGTACGAATTTAGTATAAAGATAATCAAAAATTGTGAAACATCAAAACTCAAATGCCAAACTTCACAAAAAATTGTGTTCTAAAGTTCTTTAAATATATTCGGAGCAAAAAAAAAAAATAAACCTGTTACAACCGTTCATTCTCACGTCTCTCCGAAAAGGCTAAAATTATATTTACAAAATAGGATTTACAAAATTAGTTTATTAAGTCATTAAGCTAACCACCGGATAGTCAAGATCTAATGATTACTAGCCTCTTACTAATATAATTCACAACTAGACCCGAAGTGTCAAAGCTTGTCCGTGTTACCTCAAGGTTTTGACATTTATATCCGTACTCTTAACATTTAACGTTCCGTTTTAATTAATTAATTAATAGTAATACTCACTTACAAAAACAATAGTAGTTTTATTATTAACCCCGTCAGTTTTTTTAGTACTCTTCTTTCTTCTTTCAACTTCTGCTTAGACATACATTTCTTTTGACTAAACTGGCTTTTACCTATTTTTCCTGAATTCTAGTATTCTGAGAAGGAACTACCCGGGCCCGCGCATGCTGCATGGTGGTTGAGTCTATCGGTTTATGTCCATAACGCGATCTAGTGTGAACCTGACCCATCCACCTCCGTGCACTGACACATGAATATCTCGTCTGACGTAAGTGTTAATGGTAGGGACTTACTCCCACCCCCTCCCCCTTTCATCTCTTCCCCTCCCCTTCCTGTTTGTTGTTCTTCCTTCCCTTTTCCCGATAGTTTCCTCACCTTGTGCTTTCTTACACATTAGTAAATTAGTAAAAACTGTAAAAATAAAAAATGACTAAAAATGATACCGAATATTTTCTTTTCCTTTTCGGCAGGGGAGGAAATAGTGCACCACATACTGCTTGCATTACGAAACCGTCACATCGTACCGTTATTGTGTGCTCGGCGTATCTTGAGTCCTGCATGTATTTTATGAGCGGCTACGTCTTCCTGGAGGGAGCGGCTTTAATCGACGGCCACCATTGTTTTTGTAACCATCTAGGATATCAACAAGGTACTTTGCTATCGAAAACATACAATCGATTATCTGTGTTCGTTCTGGGGCGAACTCATGATAGGCCGCGGACACTGTAGGCTACTTCTTCCAGGCCCGGGGTCCTTTTTTAAAATTCCATTTCGCATTCTCTTCGTTCGTAGGCCAAGCCTCTACCAACTCGGTTGTGCTTTGCTCATACTAGCTTCACTCGAAATCGCAGGATGTTCGTTTTTTCGTCGCTCTTCTTAATGCGGGTTTACGCAACGACAATTTTCTCGCTTACTAGCTTTTACTTGGTTATAATTCTAAATATGCTGGCTGCTTCTCGCCTTTGACCGAAGAATGTGGCTTTCAAGTTGTCTATACATGGTAACCATGGCAACAACGCGGACCCGAATCTCCTCCTCGTGTCTCGCGACATGACGTACGATGCGCGCAACATGACAGCGTCGATTTACGACAACAAGAAAACAATTTTTAATCCAGTACAAGACGGCGGACGGATTTCTGAATGCTGGCATTCGATTGTTTGTCTTTCGATAACCCCGAAATAGAGGCCATGTAGGATTCTGAATTCTCGCTGCGAGCAGCTATTTACCATCGTCTGATCACTGCACTAGAAGCTGTTTTTTCAGCGAGAATAATAAATTTTGGAAACAGCGTGAAATGGCAACAATGTTGCAGCAATGTTTGAAATGACTTGCACTTTGTTCTTTATCGATGTTATCTTACATTATAAACAAAGTCTTGTAGCAGAAATGAAGCAACCGCAACGACCCCCGGAAGGGGAACAATGAAAACGTGCGAGTGTGTCAATTCTTTGGCATGAAGTTGAAACTGGGACGTTGTTGCCCTGAAAAGGAGTTGAAATTGGCACATTGTTGCCTCGACTAACAATTGGTTCTACCAATTATCCTTCTAACTAAACACCGTGGTAATCTCAAGGGCAAGTATTACATGACGTCATGCACACTTCTTTTTCACACGGTACGCATCGCTTAAGCCACAGCGCAAGACTGGAAGGGGGGGGGGGGGCATTAAGCATACGATTACGCAATAACTGAACCTATAAGAGAACTAACAAACAAGCACGGGACCCGGGAGCCGGGTACGTTAAGCATACGATTACGCATTAACTGAACCTAGAAGAGAACAAACAAACAAGCACGGGACCCGGGAGCCGGGTACGTGTTCAACTACGTATAGCAAAGAGGAGAAAGGGAAGGAAACCAAGAGGAGAGGGAGGACGCGTTAAAAGGAGGAGGGGAGAGGGGAGGGAGAGGATTGGCCGAAAGAGTGTTACACAAACAAAACTCGACTGTTACAGTGAACGATCAGGCAGCACCGAGCAAATACTGGGAAACAACCACGGGTCAAACAAATCCCCGGGCGAAGCCGGGTACGATGATAGTTTGTAATATATTTTAATTTCTTATCTATTACCGCATTCATTTAGTAGAAACGGGAAACTAATCGTAAATAAGTTACGGTTTACTAGCAAATAGCTCTCGGCGAGCGAGAAGGCCTCTTTGCGTAAATGCGCCCTAACTCAGGCGTATATTATCGTTTGGCAGAAGGGATTAACCATGAGTGCGAGTATAGTATCTGCGAAGGTGGTGCCAGCAAAATTGTCCATGGGATAACCTTAGAAAATGAAAAAGGACGTATAACCAGAATATATTCTTTTTCACATTTTTCTCAAATCGTAATAACTATATCGCATTTCTTTGTTAAATTAAAAATTGTACTGCTGTAACTGGTATTGGTAAACGGTACGAAAGCCATACTCTGAATAAAACTAGAAACACACTTATACAATCATTAGTCCTAAGGAGTTTTCGATCTCTGGAAAATAATTTCCGAAAAATGTTGAAATTCCCTGATTTTCAGTATATGTTTATCAAATTCCCTGATATTTCCTTGAATTTTCCAGGGAGAACGTCATCTTGCAATAATTCATCAGACAACTAGACTGCTGCCATTCAGCCACGATGACCAAGATTAGTGAAATTAATTTTACGAAATTTCATGTCTGTATGAGATTGCCGTTCAACAGCCAAAGCAATACAGCCGTCAGGCACGTGCACAGGACCCCGAGAGGGCAAGGGCAAACTTTTTTCTGGGAGGTTTTTTTTTTTTTTTTTTTTTTTTTGTTTTTTAACCTCTTTTTACCTCCCTTTGTGGGACTTTAACCATTTCTGCCCCTCTTTGCAGTCCTTTTTTAGCGTTTTTTAGGCACTTTTACATCAGCGCTCCACCGAAAACGGGCACTTTTTCAGAAAAAAAAGGGGCACTTTGCCATGAGGGCAGGAGCTAGAGCCCCCCCCCTCCTGTGTGCACCTCCCTGATAGCCGGGTCTTTTAGTAATTTTTTGTTTATGGTGTGATAAAGAAATTGTAGCGCCGTCGAAGTGAATTTCCCATTAATATCTGCCGTTGCACACGATTTTTGGTTTTGAACGCTTCCGTCCTATGCTACCGTGTGGTATCATCTAAAGACATTCCGTACTGTCGAGTGCTGAAAATACGTGCCATCATAAGGAAAAAGTCTTTTTCTACGGAAGTTCTCCCGATCCATTCCCTCTTTTTCTTCTAAAAATGCGTAATTCTGTTGGCAGGCAACGCTAGTGCCTCATTAGGCCTACTTGAGGTCGGGGCGCTCTTAAGATTTAGGACCACGATAAAACGAGGGAAAAGGCTGGAGCAGCTCCTCCAGTTTAGGGCGCATGCGTCATCTCTGCTACAAAATAATTTCGCCGTAATTAATTGCCAATGAAGAGCAGCCGTAAAATTCATTGAAGCGCGAGGCCAGAGGAGGTAGTGCGCATGATCGCTGCCATTTGTTTGCAAAGTGACTTCTATTCGGTCCCTCCCTTCTCTTGCTATCGTTTTTTTTAAGGAGTGAATTTTTTTCATCTTTTTCTTTCCTCCCCCGTTTCCACGCGAAGTTGGAAATTTTTGTTTCTTTTTTACGCAGCTTGCACGTTCAGCTCGAAGTTGGCCGCGTGCTAAGAGCCATACAAAACTCACCACGACAAACTTTAACACCTACTTAATCTCTCAGTGGCGCAAGACAAAGTCCCTGAAGTACTTATTTCTCTAAATACATCAAAATACATTTATCTAATTACACAGCCCAGATCGAATAAAGCTGTGACATTTGCCGCCACATTGGCACCAGTATGGGTGTTGGAGCGCATAACTACAAGGTGCACTACACAAAAATGGAGGGAAAAACAACGGAAGAGCGGATTTCTTAGGCTTAAAATAACGTTGTTTTCTCCAACAACAAAAATCGCGCGTTTTAGGTCTAAGAAATTACACTTCACAGCATCGGCTTCAGTATGACGCCCTTCTGTTTCTCTCTGCAGTGCCCCTTGCAGCTAACCCATTAAGGCTCCAACATAGAGTTGTATACAATAATACTACGTTGTGTCACTGCTCTATTTCTGCTATCATTTTCCTCATAAAATGTTTCTCTGCCCTCCACCATGGACTTGAATGTGTCTGAGATGTTCCACCTTCGTAACAATAGTGTAACGAGAGGTCATAATTTTAAGTTAACTGCTGGAAAAGCTAGATTGGACTGTCGAAAGTTTTTCTTCGGGCAGAGAATCGTTGCAGTATGGAACTCTCTCCCATGTTTGGTTAATGCCTGTTCTGTGTCTGTTTTCAAGAAGAATTTAAAATTGGTTGACCCATCAAGGTTTTTGAAACGTTATTGATTTTAACTGTATTTTTACCTTTTTTTATTGCACATTACATACTTTTTTGTTTTACTCTGTATGCATCTTTTTAATTTTTAATTAATTTTTTTTGCAAAGGATACAGTTTTGCTACAGATGGTTATGGCACGTCCATGTTTCTTTTTATGATAAATGCTTTAGTCTTACGACATATAAAACTCTATAAAAAGTTTGTTCCACATTATGTTTTCAGAAAACTGGCTGGATGACGACTCGTTTCCTTGCACTAAGAGTGCAAAAACATGTGAATATCACATTTGTACACTCAACAAAGTTACTGTTAGAGTTTACGAATGGGATGTTTGCGGATTTTTTGCGCTCGTAGTGAGAGAAAACGTGGCGTCATACAGTCAGTTTTCTGAAAACATAATGTGAAACAAAGTATACGACTGGGATTCCTTTAGACCATCAATTTTTCATAGCTTCACTTTATTTTTATTGTAAATACTGTATTTTACTTTCTTAAGCGCAGTGTATGTTTCTTTTTTAGTTGTGTAATTTTACTTTGGGGCCAGGTGTCAGTTGCTGTCAAATCCATCCATGGACCCTTTCGTTTTCTTTACGAATAAAATTATTATTATCATTATTATGTATATTTTCGTAGCTTCCTCTTTACGTACCGTCAGAAGAAGCGTATAAGTGCATACCCATCCCTAGGACAAGAGAGTGTCATTGGTCGCTTAATATTCTAGCATTGAGTCAGGAGGCGAGACAAGCGCTGTCTACCCCAGTCGGCCTTGGCTTGGAGAAGCCACCTCCTTCCCTACTGCCCATAGGTGGAAGCTGTTACACACGGCGTTAAACTGTATAAGGTCATTATCGACAGTTTTGACCAATCGGAATCAAATACAGTTGTTGATCAGGTTACATGCTGGTCTGCAGATTGGCAGCTCCCACTGGCAAACACGTAATGCAGTGTTTTCCACATTGACTACTTGATTGCGGGAAAGCAACTGTGTCCTATGTCCCGATGGTAGTAACGTTACTCGGAATGGTTTTCTTGTTTTTGTGTTCTTCAGACTGTGTTTATCTCAGTGGGCATCCACTTTGGTATTCGTCTGTCTTTAATATTATTTTTTATAATAAACTGTTTATGCATGCTTATTACACTAAGAATTAGCCTTCAAGCCTTTAAGCCTTTTTCTTTAGCCCTTAAAATAGAAGGAGTTAGATTGTTATAAAAATCCATTGGCCTGTAGGTAGGTCATGACAATGGACGAAGGGACTTGTGGCTCTCTTCATTTCTCACTCATTATGCTAAATTTCGACAACAAACACACAATTCCTAAGCAAGCCATCTTTCTAAACTTATTTCCTAAGTATGTGTGAGAAAGAATGAATAAATATTCTTGACTTATCAATGAAAACAGCTCTCTGCAATGCAACCAAGTGGGAACCACGTTTCCCTCCGAAAAAATTACATGCTTTACTAGCAATTCAGACAAGGGTTTCCTTGTGTCTGAGCGTGGTGCAGTGGGTATAATGGCGGCCAACGGTACGGGAGGTCCCCAGTTCGAATACTGTAACTTTCCTTTTTTTTTTTTCTCTTTCTTTAAGCTATCGTAAATTTTATTTAAACATTTTTTTAGGTGACCAACTTCTGTTTCTTAACGAATTAGATTTTTTAGTCATTTTTAAGATTGTCTTTGTGTCAGTTACAAGAAAACAACAGTTTGATTTTTTTTTCAGCCTTAACTAACTTCTTTGAAGTAAGTTAAAAAGCAATCTGTCGTTTCGAATATTTAAGTTTTGAGATTTTTAATTTTGTGCCAGTCACTAGAAAAAAAAAAAAAAACATGTCTGCGCAGTGTCATATCATACCCACCTGCCAAATTTCGACATGCTAGGTTGAATAGTTGCTCTGTAATCTTGTTCTGTAGCAACTCATATCACATTCACATACTAGTTAGCATGTGAATGTGATATGAGTTGCTACAGAACAAGATTACAGACAAACTATTCAACCTAGCATGTTGAAATTTGGCAGGTGGGAATGAAATGACACTGTGCAGACGTGTTTTTTTTTCAAGTGACTGGCACAAATACAAGCTTCAAAATAAAAAATGTCAAATTCACTAATAAAATGGTAAAAGAATTCCTGGTAATGAAGCTTCCACTTAAGATGTGCCGCTTGGGCGTTCGAATAGCTCTGAGATTATATCACAGTCACCTTTCGATTTTCCGCTCATTTTCAACTTTCAACTGCTATTCTGACGTTTCTAATTTAGGTGAACGACTCCAATTCGATTCGTTCGAAGGAAGACATTCCGACCTTTCGAGTGAACCTAATTGGAGTCATCCTCCTAAATTACAAACGTCGGAATAGCAGTTGAAAGTTGAAAAATCGAACAGTGACTGTGATACCAGCCCATACCAGCCCATAAAAAGGGCGTAGCTCGGTCCCTAACAATAATAAACCCATTTATTTACCCTTGATGCAAAGGAGACATTCCCACCTTTCGAATGAATCTAATTGGGGTTTTCCACCTAAATTCAAAATAAGTAAAAAAAAAAAATCGAACGATGACTGTGATACCAGCCCCTACAAAAAGGGCGTATATTTTATCGACAAGATAATCAGTTATTAGTATTCCCTGACCCTGAAAACGTAATATTAGACACAAAATGTGATTATCATGTGTGTTCTATAAGCGAAGATACGGCCGACATATGATTTTTCAGCCATCTTGGCCGACATCTTGAATATTTAAATTTGCTCAAGGGTGACAAAGTGGCACCCTGCAGAATTTCATTAAGTATGCCTTGAAGAAACACAAAACACCATAAAACTTTGGGCGGACCTTACTTCCAGGTTTAGGTTAAAAATGCCATTTGGCAACCAGACTAAGTGTTGCAGCATTAACCGAAGATTGCTGTTCAGTAACGGTGACTATCCTTGAAGTCTTCGGGCAATTTAATGCTACGTGAAAGGAGCGTTTAATACATTTTTAATGAGAAAAGAGAATACCGCAGTGCAGTATACAGAACAATACACATACTGTGGTTCTTCGTCTGTTTAAAATTAACGAACTTTCAGCCTCCGGAGTATTTATGTTGATGTCAAGTGCACAAGTTAGTGCTTGTGTACATTGTGAGAGGGGACCTGAGATACAACTGCCAAGTATGAATCTCATCCAGAATTGCTACCAGAATTGAATTGATGCCACAATAATAGTGTACCTATAAAAAAGGTCAGATTGAGTCTGGAGGCCTATTCTATAGCTGTAAAGTATTTTGTAAAAAAATACCGCAATTGGAAAAAATGGTAACATTTGTATGAATCATTGCCCTTCAACCAAAAATGACGTGGTAGTGACGTCACAACAAAATGGCGCACAGCTCTTGGCTGCTTTGCTTCTGGGTCGGTGTTTTTAAGATTTTTTTTAGTTGTTTGTACGTATTTTTATTAAGTTTTTTTGGTCGTTTTCCCTGCGGTGTTGTGTTCTTATTTTGTAGCCTTGTAATTTAGGTGATGAAGACCACTAGAAATGCTGTGGTTGAAAATTAAATACTCTTTTTGGAATGTACTTGCGGGGGCATAGCTTGTCGGGAAGCATTTTATATTTTTTTATTTTAGCTACGTAGTATTAGGCGATTGTTGTTAACGTTTAATAATTTACCGGCAGTGTATTGTTTCAATACGTTTTCCTACGCCCTGTGTTGATGAACTTTTCGAAGGTGAAGAGTGTGGGAAAATCTATAAGATCTATAGTGTAAGACATTTTTAACAAGAATCACACGCGGCCATAATGGAGAGAAACTGTTTAAATGTGAAAAATAAGGAAAGGCGTATGTGTAAAAATCGACTTTAACTGAGAAACGTTGGCTGCGCGTTTTCCACCTTATAGGATTATTTATAAAGTTCTGTTGCCTTTCTTTTTCTGGGGAGAAGTCATTTTAAGGCGAATTGAGTGTTTTTTTGCTTTTACGGAACTCTTATCAAACTCATTCCGACTAGAAGCCTTTTTTAGTGCAAATTTTGTGATGTTGCAGTTTCGTCTCTCGATTTTGTTTTATTATTAAGCGAATTTTTGATGAAGACTTGTATTTCACTTTACTGGTGTTTGGACCTCGCTGTACTTGAAAATAAATCTATCTTTATGTTTATCTTTAACAAAGCACACATGCACAACGAAGACAAACCAGGTAAATGTGATATTTGAAGTGAATGCGAAATTTAACACTGGGCAGTAAGCGTATAAGTTATAATCTTACTAGCATCGTACCCGGCTTCGCCTGTGGATTTGTTTGACCCGTGGTTGTTTCCCAGTATTTGCTCGGTGCTGCCTGATCGTTCACTGCAACAGTCGATTTTTGTTTGTGTAACACTGCCGCTTACCGCCAATCTCTCCCTCCCCTCTCCCTTCCTTCTTTTATCCCGTTTCTCCCTCTCCTCTTGGTTTCCTTCCCTTTCTCCTATTTGCTATACGTAGTTAACACATTAGTCGAGGCAACAATGTGCCAATTTCAACTTCTTTTCAGGGCAACAACGTCCCAGTTTCAACTTCATGCCAAAGAATTGACACACTCGCACGTTTTCGTTGTTCCCCTTCCTGGGGTCGTTGCGGTCGCTTCATTTCTGCTATGAGTCTTTGGTTTAGAATGTAAAAAGATAGGTTATAAAGTCGGCCGTGTACTTGTAAAATTCTGAAATCAATTAAATGCCTAGTGCAAATCATTGTTGATTGTGCTGTCGGGCCCTGTTGGCCCTATTCAATCAGCATTATTAAAGTAGGAATACCAGAGGTGTAACGAATGTGCGTTGGGGCCCTACGCAAAATTCATGAATGGGGCTCTTCTCCCCTACCCCTCCCCCAGCCACCCCCACCCCCAGTGCCATAATTTTTTTTAAGCATGTACTAAGTAAAACTCCGGCTGCATGAAAACGGGAGAACTGATTTTCTTGAAATCAGGTGAACGGAAATTCTAGCAAAATTTATCGACCAAATCCAAACGTTATCAAAAATCTGTTAACGCTGTCCATGCGACGTCATAAATGGTGGATCTGTGATTTAGTGTCTTGAATATAATGATTTCTGTGTTGTGGTTAACAGATGAAACATGTTTCCTTGCTCGTACCTGTTTTTTTGTTTATTTATTCACGATCTCCGCAGAGCTATAGTCTTCATTAAGCACGAGCTATTTTACATGTAAATTTGTTATGGAAAAGCGCAGACCAAGCGAGCCCTCTAGCGATGTGGGCCTGTATGCAATGCGTACCTAGCATACCTGTACCATAGATTAGAAAGTTAACTAGATATACCGTGTTACTTCTTCCCGTCCTACGCGGAGCTCTGGCGGTAGTTGCGGCTACTAATACCTCTGCTAATGCTTTTGCCTTCTGCTGCTTCGAAGGCAAAAGCATTAGCAGAGGTATTAGTAGCCACAACTTCCGCCAGAGCTTCGCGTAGGACGGGAAGACGTAAGACGGTATATCTAGTTAACTTTCTAATCTATGCCTGGACTTTACGCCAATGAGGAATATGACAATATGACGTTATTTCGTCGTAGATAAATCGAACATACGCATTTTATAAAACTAATTTTTCTAAGTGTGAAGTTTAGACCTAATCTAAATTCGGTCGTCGTCAGTGACAGCACAAAAACATACTTCTGTCTGCACTCGAGGATGTGTCAAATGGTATTCGCCATAGCGGTCACTTCGTACATCTCTGATTCTGACACGGTAAAGAATACAAAATTTGGCTCAGAACATTTTTCGTAACCGCTTCACCAATATGATTTCTGCCCTGTGCTCCACTTCCATGATTTAAGTCCAGTGCTCTACATCGAATTTCCCCTGCCAACCATTCATCCCCCCGCCCCTCCAAAAAAAAAAATTGTTCGTAAGCATAAAATTTGAGCAGTGCCCAAACTTTGATGCCAACTTTGGTTCCGGTCTGATGAGTGGCTTGCAAGAAATTGCCTGACAGACAGTCATACATGGGCTCAGATGAAAGTCTAACTGGAAAATCGTCTAATGGGATAATTGTCAAATATCTGCCTTAATAAAAAACTGGAATATCATTTAAACGGAATATCGTATAATGGATAAACGTCTAACTGGACAATAATTTGACTGTGGTTTCTGATTTTATATGTATAGCCACAGCGAAAGTGGCAGGCAGGGACATTAGATAAGTTAGAAGATTTTCCATTATTCGATTTCGTGTTAGACGTTTTTCCATTATGCGAATTTTTGTGTTGGACGAATTTCCGTTGTATTGTGTTGCTGTATACTTTCTTCCAATTATGAGATCTTCCAGTTAGAAGATTATCCCTCGCCCCGGAGGGTTTCAAGGTCTTGTAGTAATAGAACTCCGGAACAAACGTCCTTCGATAATTGAATAAATAAATAATGGCGCTAAACGAACGATGAAAACGGCGGTAATTCCCTGTTCCAAAGTAAAAACGCAGCGAGATTAAGAAATAAAAAACACTGCTACTTGACAAGGGGAGAAAATGGTTTTTCGTCCTGCAAATCAAATGAATTTTAGTGCGTAAACAATGAACCAACAGTTAGAAAAACAGACTGATGTGTAAGACAGCAACTACAAAATCGTGACAGTTAACTGTTGAGTGGCAGAATCCAGTTTTGCGGTTGGTTAAAGCTTGGTTAAAGTAAGTGGTTACTCAGCATCCTTTCTTTCTTCATTTATTGTTGCAAGTGACGTGATAATGTAACAAATGCCGTAACAAAGCGTTACTCCTTTTATTTCCCTGATCATACTTTCATAATTTTCTAAAGGCAATTAACCAATGGATAACCAGTAAACTGCAACCACCAGCCAATCACGCCTCCTTAACACCGAGTAAACGACCAGAAGAAACTGCTAGCCTTGTCCCTCCATCTTGTATTTATGATCGACTCATCTGGTATCCTGGCTTCTGCAGCTTAAAGGCACCTGTTTATCATTTCAATAGCGTTTCCCATATTCTAAACACAGCATCCACGTTCCAGATTCTCCGTCATCCAATAGGCTGATGTGGGTCACGTGATCTCGTTTTAGTTATGAAAATTGCAGCGCTGTTGCGAATAGTGTTGTTCCATTTTTAATTTACCGCCATATTCTTTATATTGGTAGAAGACTCGACGGTGCTGCCTAAACCAATTTGGTAGACCTAAACCAATTTCTGAACATATATGACGCACCTGACAGTCAAGTACCACATCATTTGACTTCCTTGCGATGTGCGCTTAATCTTTCGTTCCGCTGAAGCGCGTTAGGGCGCGTTTACGAAGCGACTCGCTTTTGTATTCTCGCAGCTAGAACTCAATCGCGATGGCAAAGGTGACATTGCCATGGTAACAATGCTAAATGAATTAGCTAAATCCGACATCGTTTGAGTAAATACTTGCAATCTTATAATCCGTGCCAATAATATAAAGAATTCCTCATGACGAAACAATTTTACGAAACGCTTCTGAACTCACGTTATTTGCTGTTTTCGTTACGAGGCGGTAGACATAAAACCGCCGCCATGTTGGAATTTGAGGTGATTTCTAGCTTCTAGCTGGGAGAATGCAAAGAGCGAGTGGTTGCGTAAACCCGGCCTTACACCACTCTGATTCTGGTTAGGCCAATCGCCGCTGCTATGCGAAGCGTGGCGGTCGAGACAACCCCAGTGCGAAAATAATATGCGGTACTTGAATTAACCGGAAATAGTAGAAAATAAATTCAAAAACTTAGTATGTTACAGATCATCTTCTATTTTACATCTAAGAAACAACATTTTTATTAAAAAATAAAACCCGTATTTACTTTGGTTGTAGCGCCCTGACGGGGATTAATGATCGTCCTACAAGTTGTCTGCTCTCACGGCGAGTTACTTCCGGTGACTTTGTGATGGATCTTTGCGGAAACTAAACTACTTTATGCGTGGAGACGGCTGTAGAAAATGCGATTCCTATAAACACTAAACGAACCGGTGAGTGCTTCTGGCAACAATTGTGAACACAGGAATTGTGAATTCAAGCGAGAAACCACTGCCGTATTATGCAACTTGAAGTTTTTATTTTAAAGCTGATGTTTAAAGGAGACGATATTCAAATACAACTATACCGCAGTTTAAATATTTTCGCAACTACTCGTTACATTCTCAAGCCGTTAAAAACACATCGTGCAAAATGTTCGGCATTTTTTCAGCTTCGGAATGTAAGTCGTGATTGAGAAAGTTTATCTATAAACACTTCGCTCTCTTGATAAATCTCACACTGTAAATAATGAGAAAAAAAAACGAAAAAAAAAAACACTGTCGGCAAGCAGGTCGCTAACGCCTTATACTCCGAATTATTTTGATGGCCGACTATGTACGTAGACTAACACAGAACATCGAACAAGATGTGATAAAACTCTCCTACAAAATGGAAGCGATGTATCAGCGAATAAGCTATACACATCCGGATGCTACGACGGGAATATATACACTCGATTTTTTATCTGGAACTTCATTTCTATTCCTTTATCCACGTAGACATGCATTATTGCAGCAGAATTGGTGGCCCGCATTGTGGTTCCCTCTGACAAGCGCTTAGCCGCAGACCAAATCTTCCATGTTAACACCTTTCGCAGGTCCAGGCATGATCATGCGAAAAATGGCGCTGCAATAGTGTTTTTTGACCGTACTTTTTTATTTACCCTAAACGGAGAAGTATGAAACACTGGCTGGGGGGGGGGGGGGGCAAGCGCTACTATATACATCGAGATTTCTGTAATCCTAAAACGTACGATGCAAGCAATCGTGAAACTCCGGATGTGGGCTCATTGTGTGTGCGACCACACATGCCAAGACATGTACGACCATGCGCTAAGCTTTAACACGGAGGATTTGGTCTGCGGCTATGCGTTTTTTTTCCCCTCTGGCCTCAGTATTTGTGACAGACAAAGTTTATAACGCCAATTCACGGCTATGTAGATAGTGTCGTATCAGAAACATCAGTCGACACCTGAAAACTAGGATTTCTGGCCACACGATGGCAAGTGATGTTTTTTCGTCGGTGGACGCACGCTGCTTTCGCCGCAGTCTTCGGGCGCTACGACGGGATTTAATTGTCCTGTAAATAAGGCTGCAGTAAAATTCTAAATGCTCTCCGGATCCTACCACCGGAGTTGGTTTATTACTTGTCCTATAATTCCTCATCTATCTTCTGTATTTTAATGGAAGATAGCACTATGATTACGTTATCATAAAGCTTATTACATTTTGTTGTGCGTTTTTTATTTATATTTAATGGTTTTGTTTAATTCAGTAATTTAAACGAGGGTTAGCTAGCTTCCCATCTATTTGCGCGAAAAGACGGCTTTTTTTTTTTTAGTTCGAAATCTTTTTTTTTCTTTTTCTGCCACGAGTCGTAGGGAGCGGATCTGTGTAGCTGGAATTGACGCAAGAAAACCAACATTAAAAGTCCTAATGATCTCGTTAGATTAAAGCCGCTGGCGGCACGGTTTCGGAAATTAATAATTAAAACGCTCCAGCTGAAGCGCGACAGTTGGGCAAAAACATCTGCTCACCCACTCCGTCATCCCTGCCAACCGATAAAAAAAATCGACGAAAAAAAAACGAAGAAAAGAAACTACAATCCATTCCTAAACCTCAAAACTTCGTAAGCAAATCTTTGAGCGACTAAGAATCTTGTAAATTGTGATGTATTTTTTTTCATATTCCGAGGAAAAAAACCGGGATGAGGTCGTTTGTAATGAATATTGTTCTGAAGCTGGTGAAAGGCATGCCAAGTTTAGAAAAATTCGGCCTTTCAGAGGACAGATATCAACAGACTAAAACATTCGTCAGCTTAATTTTACCGACCAACAGCTCAAAGGTTAAATTGAAAACTTGTCCATTACTGTTTTTGGTAAGAAGTTGACCCAGGTGAAAAAGAAAAAAAAACGCTTACAAACGGAATTCCAAGTTGCTAGACAAAAATGGGTCTACTGCACAGATTAAAAACAGCCGGTTTCAAATATAATGAACATTTCTTTTTTTCAAGAGAGATCCTTTTCTTATATTTTTGCCTTAATTTCTCATTTTTCAGCGCATTATCAAAGATTAGTGTATAATTATTATACCACGTGCCATGGCTGTTTGCTGTGACGTGCACGTCACGTGACTGGGCTAGTCCAATCACATGGCCAAACAGCCGTTGTTCTCGTTTGTCATTGGCTAACTCTTGGTAACGTCACGGCAAACAGCCATTGCGCATGGTATAGTCATTTGAAAACGCTGCTGTGTTAGTTCCAGTTAAGAAAAATGGATGAATACTAATGAACAGAAGTTAAGGTGAAATATATACGACTGCTTGTCTATGCCATATCACCGAAGTTTCCGCTTGCCTTCATGCTGAGTTTAGACTGCTATGGCAAATCTAATTAAGTGAATGAAAATAGTTACGACCAAATGAAAGATGAAGATGTGCTATTTCCAGCAAGGGAAATAAAATTATTTACTGTAACATTATTATGGTCCGAGCTACGGTTTGTCTGTGCTCCAGCACCATACGTTTTCTGCTCTTATTCATTGTAACTTTAGACTTTGAACCTCAGTGTAGTTCTAATAACGATAAGGGATATAATTTAGGATCAGGTGAAAGGTAGAGATGCACTTTTACCAACAAGTGTAGTAAAAATATGTGGAGTAGTACCGCCCGCATTGCCGTAGTAATATCCCAGATAAACATCAGTTGTTTAACTCATAAATGCACTAAGCGTTTCTATTACCCTTGCTGGAAGAAACCCACATCTACATATGTTATCTGAGCCTAATTATGCTGCTTTACTTAAACAGAATTACCATATCATCAGTTTTAATTCTAAGTTTAGCATGGATACAAGCAGAAAGTAAGGAATACCGTGTAGATGAACAGACATAACTCAGCTCCTAATGGTAAGGCATTTTTGTTATCGGGTTGAAAATAGCACATCTCCCTTTTCTTTTGTGCGTAGTTATACTTCAGTGATATCTGTTAGAAATACTACAGTTCGAATACTGCAATAACAGTTTAAAGTGACGTATTGGTAATCATGCTCTGTGCCGGTAACTTAAGAAAATTGTGAGCCGTGTTACTTCAGTTCACTCAGCACAGGTAAATTCTTATAGTTGTTTGATTGTGAATGACCGTTATTCGCAGTAATCCCCTATATTGTTACGGCCCGCTCATGTTTTCGTTCATAATCTATATATAACCATATGGTAGGATATATAGGATATATAATAGGATATAGGATCCATTATCCATAGGGCCCATATATCCTTTATAGTCTCCTACCTAAAAGCACTGGCTTCCTCTTAGTTAACTTAATGAACAACAATCGTACAGTTGCAGCTGTCAGATTGATATTTACTAACTTGTAGAAGATCCGAAACACTCTACCTATTGCTCTCTTCCGAAGCTCGGTAATCCTCTCAACTCATTTATGGGTTTCAGTTCTTTCGGGCCAAACGGTTTACCTTAAAGAGCTTCGTACACAGAGACGGTTTCGCTCTCAAATTCCAGGCATTGTAAACGATTTCCTGAATCTGATCAATTCCCTAAACATCCGTTGCACGACCTCAGCGATAACCCGAAAACTAATTCGTCGGTTGGTCGATTCAAACTGGACCCCTGCTCGTTCACGCTCTCAACTCAATTCCAAATTCGCCTGTACTCGGCTTAGATTTGGAACGTTTAAGCATCGGCCTTCCAATGCAATCGACCAACAATAATTACAAAGGGCTTGAAACGTAATCAGTTGTGGGGTTCGTGTGGGCGGGCTAATTAACCTCCGGGCAGTCAATGGCATCGTAAAGTGCGATCGAACGCAATAGACAGTAAAACGGAAGATGGGAATCGGGGGTTTATTTCTCTTTCGTTTTAAGTCTTGGGTCCCTTCCGCATCGTCTTTCTTCCCTTTGTTTCCCAGGGGTTAGATAACAAGTTTGTTCAAAAGAGATAGATCACTGACAAAATCTTTAAGACGAGAAGATATAGTATAGAGATGATTCTTTGGCTCGCGGCCAACTGATTTTAAATTGACGCCCTGTAAAACTTCCGATTATACATCTTAGGCTGTGTAAATGTAAAATATTCTGCCCTGTAAACCACCAATCAGCCAATGACCTGTGAAGAGACGAATTTGTTAGATTTTGTACGCTGCGATTCAGTCAAGACTTGCTCTATTCTCGGTCTCATTTCGATATTTCAACCTCATATCACGGTCACGTCTCGCCTCAATCTCGTCTCGATAATTAGTCTCGACAAGTCCCGATAAATTCCGTGTAATTATGGAATTTCTCGATATACTGCATTGAAGCAGAGGAATACAGATGGCACAACCGTTTTTTAGCCGTTTTGCTTTTTCTAATGGAATCTGTTGAATGGCATTATGTGACAGCTATAACTGAAGCAGAAAGGCTCAACTCACATTTTTAGCCATTTTGCTTTTTCTAATATAATCTGTTGA
>JAHWFP010124302.1:136344-155437 GCA_023313725.1 Lithobius niger | reverse complement strand
ACTCACATTTTTAGCCATTTTGCTTTTTCTAATATAATCTGTTGAATAGCATTATGTCACAGCTATAACTGAAACAGAATGGCCCAACTCATATTTTTAGACATTTTACTTTTTCTAACGGAATCTGTTGAATGGCATTATGTGACAGCTATAACTGAAGCAGAAAGGCTCAACTCACATTTTTAGCCATTTTGCTTTTTCTAATATAATCTGTTGAATGGCTTTATGTCACAACTATAACTGAAGCAGAATGGCCCAACTCACATTTTTAGCCATTTTGCTTTTTCTAATATCATCTGTTGAATGGCATTATGTCACAGCTATAACTGAAGCCATTTTTTCCTACCTTTTAGATTCGCTTACAGCACAAACAAACATCGCACGAACAAACATGAAAACATTCCAACACCTCCGACCAGTCACCTACGTTGTTGTCCTGGGGATAACAATGTTAATTACAATGTAAAATTGCCTCACTTAACAATATGAGGGTCTGTAAATGTAGAAAGGCCTAATTTGAGGATGTGTTGGTCCCCTTTTAGAACCCTCTCAATTTTATAAAGAAACACCAGTGGTAGCATCCGGATGTTTCCTTATATCTTTTTACTGCAGTTTCTCTTTGTTTACCTTCAGCTTTTATTATTATTATTATTTTTTTGAACAGAGAGTTATGCAATATCAACTACCTACAACAACCTGAACGTAAAATTCATCTTAAGTGTGAAATTATTACACCAGCACTGAGACGAGCATCCTGAGCACGCCTTTAAAATTTTAGTAGAAAACAAAAACGAACTCGTTTAAAGGGACACCCGGCCTGCCTTATAACATTCCGCGTGCCTTATAACATTCCGCGTGCCAAATTACAGCTACGCGCAGATCATCATCCGAGCAATTACAGTGCCAAGGTCGGCTGGGGTGGTAGCTGCGTTCTTCGCATAGCTGCTGTCTCGGTTGGCTTTGTGAATAGTACACGAGACAGAATCAAGTCAACGATTGTGTCGTCACAAACCGGAATGATTCTCGTATTTTAAAATCACAATTTATAATTTTCTAGGCTAGTGTCTTATAATTTTGCTTCGGCGATCTATTGGAATAATTAATTTTAATTTTTACCGCATTAGTCCATTAGATTTTAGATCTCGTGGTAATTATTAGAAAATTAGTAGATGTACACACAGAGATGAAACGTCACGATTATTGTACGCGCGCAATGCATCATTTAGTGACGGGTCGTTAGTAAATAAAGTTCCATTATATTCAACAGAAAGTCTCCTAGACGCCACATTTTAAAAAGGATTTTTAGCAAGGGAAAGACTAACGGTAAGGAAATAGACGTTTCGGGCCGTACTTGATGTGGAGGATCGAGAAAAATGGCGCTGGGAGGTATATCCCTTTAACGTTTAAGGTAAGGTGTAACTAAACCGAAGTCAAAACAGCAAAAGAAACACGAGTAAGCCTTCCAGTAAAGTTTCAGATACCACAATGTTGCTGAAGTGTTAAGTCCACGTGAAACCGTACTGCTGTCCTAACCACTGCAACCAGCAAACGAACAAACAGTGCAAATATTAGAAAAGGGGAACCAACAGTTATTTTGTGTTTTATTGCGTTAGTGTTCAATACAATGCTGATTAAACTGGTGTACAATTTCAAATATTTTGATGCCCAAACATTGAAATAATAACACAAAATGGCTTAGTTTCGTAGCACTTACATATGTATTTCTTGTGTTGGTTAATTTTAAATTTAATTAATTAAAACTTATACACCTTTAAACATATGAATATTGACTTTTATAAGGTTTCTCTTTTGGTTCTGCTAGTTGTTGATTGATGACGTCAGGTAGATTAGGCCATTCGTTTTCTTTTTACAGTTTTATTTCTAGATCTTTCTTTTAATTTTTAAGTAGTATTATGGATTTGCTTTGATTATTAAGAGTTTCTTCAGATGTTTTTAGTTCTTGTATTTTCAAACGTGTCATTACCTCATGGTCTTTCATATTTTCTTTCGTTTCGATCTAATTGCTCTGGCAAAATACAATTAGGCCTAATACAATCTTGTACATTACGTTTTGTTTTGGAAAGTACAAGTACCTAATGCTTGGATTTCTGTTGTCAGAGCCTTAACTTATTGTTGACGTGCTTCTGTAAATTGTATCAGTAATTTGAATCTACCGCAAAACGAAACTTGCTAAGGATTCCCACCAAGCTTTTCGGCCGTGTGAAGTAGTGATATCAAACGCCAAGATCTTTCGCTAAGTTAATCCCACCGAGTAATAGTATGAAGGTTAAATGAAATATATGAAAATTGCTGACTGCGCATTTTTCATTTATTATTTCAGTTAACGATTGAAGTCTTAGTTGGAAGAGAAGGAACCTGTGACCTGTGTCGTGCTAATGACGAGGCATGTAAAAGATCTTAGGAATTTCTAATTTAAATTGCCTAGCAAAATTGCCGCACTCTCCTTCTGATGCCATGTCTTCGGCTGGGAGCTCGACAAAACTCCAAAGCTGATTTTGAGGAAAAAACATGACTCCTTTTTATCCCAGTAGGTATCGCTTGCAGAACGACGGTGATTCTGTTTCTTGAGATGAATATTCTGATGATTCTGCATTCTGTATGCATCATTCCACGTAGCTCAACATATCACACCGATGTTTAATCGAAATTGGGAAAAATACGTGAACTTGTATGTTCGCACGACTATTAGCAGCACAGGGACTCGTAAAAGTTGGTTATCAAGGAGATAAGCCACACAACGTCAAATCAGCAGTTGGGCACAATCATTTCTTACTCGTGGGAAGGGAGAAGCAGGGTTGGGAAAGATTCTGTTCTTCCCTTCTACTTTAATTTAGACAGGAACCTGTTTGTTCCATTTCGCTTAACTTTTCTGCTTGCCACGATGTCACAGGCAAGGGTAAGTAATGTATTTATACCAATGTACGTGTGATTAAAGACATGCCTGAGTATTGATAATAAATAATAATAAATTTACCACCACAGTGTGGAAGGAAGACGGAAGGGCTGTGGAGCCACCTACTCCGTTCCTGAGCAATCAAAGTTTAAAGATTTAAAATCACAATTACAAATTAAAAATCAAAATTCAAAAGTATAAAACCTAAAAACTTAAAATTAAAAAATTTTTAACCCAAAATTTAAAATTAAAAAAATTAAATTTAAAATTTTTTTTATTAAAAATTGTAACCCAAAAATTCAACATTTAAAAACTTTCTGGCAATGGGCGTTTTAAAAATGTGTGTATGGTTCAGCTTTCAATAATTTACAGAAGGCGGGGACAGTATGGTGCATTCACCGTGCTGGACGTAAGGGCATTCCAGATTGCGACAATCCGTACCGCAAAAAAATGTCGGCGACAGTCAAGACGAGACGTTGGGACAATAAGTTTCCAGACCAGGCGTACCAATTGGGCAAGTTACAAAATCGAAGAACGGAAGATCTACCGAAATAAGGTTACGCAAAATTTTAAATGTCAAAATTAAATCGAAACTTATTCTACGCAACTCCAAAAGTTCCAGGCCGAGCCTTTCAAGTCTGCCACGATAGATAATATCCTTCAATCCCGCAAGGCTTTTCGTGAATCTGCGCTGGACTGCCTCGAGCTGGTCAATATCTCGTGCCAAATACGGAGACCAGACTGGAGTTGCATATTCAAGAATTAGGCGCACAAAAACTTTAACTGCCCAAACTTTTGTAATGATGTTCCAGAAGTGAAACAATTATTAGCGATGGCTAAGCGACGATATACCGATGCACACACCTTCTGACAGTGGAGACTTTGTTTCAAGTTTTTTTTGTAAACCAAATCCAGAGGTCACGTACTTCCGTTGAGGACGATAGTATTTATTTTTCAAGAAAATAACATGGACGTTTATTCTTGTCACCCACATGGAAAGTGAGACATTTGTTGACAGATGAAGGTAGCTGCCAGCACTTGGACCAATCTGCCACCTCATTTATTTGGGTGTCTATATCAGGGGAACGACCACCTGATATATTTTCCCCACCAATTTTAAGGTCATCAGCGAACTTGAAGCCATAGATATTACTATCGTTAAATTTTAAATCATTTAGATATACGAGAAAAAGGAGGGGTCCCAGGACAGAACCCTGCGGAACGCCACGTAGAACCGTAGCCCAAAAAGATACTGTGTCTTCTATTATGACCCTCTGAACTTGGTTGTTAAGGAAAGCAGTAATTGATTCCAGTAGGTCTCCTGAAATTCCGCATGCTTCCAGTTGATGAATTAAGACTCAAATGCTTTTTTGAAATCGAATATATTGTGTCTGAAGGGACACCAACATCTAGCGCACTGGTCCAATTAGTCTCGACAAGTCCCGATAAATCAACAAAGGCACAAGTGTTCCCTGAGAAAAAAGCAAGTTGCAATTAGTTTTCAGCACCAGTCATATCGCCTAAATTCTAAAAAGTAAGATTCTATTCCTCGAACAGCCTCAGAACTCGTTCCTATCTTACTATCCTGTTCATCCCACCCTATTACCCAGCTCTTGTTTCGTCTTCGAATCTCGAGGGGGTGGAATCACCCACCATGCGAGTGCACAGTCATCAAGATGATAGAGCGTTGTAATATTGCGATAAAGTTTCGCGTCCTCCCATCGCCGACAGTTCAGCCGCGGAGATGCACTCTGGGTAAATGGGAAAGCCAACTTCCCCACCCCCCAGGAAAAAAAAAAGCCATTACAAGCAGGAGCCCCGCGCCTTCTTACCAGCACATCGTCGGTGTAGCTTTTGATCGCTATAAAATTCGCTTCTGACCAGTAATTGCTCTATCAGTCTCCCGTTATTACTTGTTTCAAGCCCAACTCTTATTTAATTGCCCAAGATATAGAGGGATGGCTTCCCATCTTTCATGGATTTAACTGCCGTGCCCTTCTCTTCTAAACTTTGAAAAGTGGTGGCAGCCTTTGCAAGTGGTGGTGGCAGCGCAGATTGCAGCCTTGGCTTTTGTCGATGGAACACAGACCAGCTCTCCTTCCAGTCTTATCGCCAACTATATCGTTCAGATATATGGCGACACACTCACGTTTAACGACCCGTTGATGGCTCATAAACAAATATATTTTTGATACAAGTTTAACGTCGTCTATAAGTTAATTTTGATAATGGCGGGGAAATTATTATCGCTTGGTTATAAACAAGAGCAAGAACCATTAAATAATTATTGAAGATATAATGCGTGTTTAAGCGTAGGTAAAACTGAGCAACGCCAAGAATTACGAGTATACTTGAAGATTTTTACCAATAAATGAGTATACCCACGAACGATTTTATGCCCAAATTCATTGTTCTGCAACCATTAATTAAAATTCGTTAGGTGCCTGTCGCGATGTTGCTTCGTTCTCTGGAGTTCGCACAAGAGTATGACGTCATTTCCGTAACATTAACTGTAGGTCGTAACATTTTATATCTTACTAACTGACACTAGGGAGTGGGTAGGTAAACTAACGTAGCATTGCCTGTGTAAGTCCTACTTTGTGAATTAGGACTGAACCAGGGCCGTAGGAATTGTAAGTCAAGAATGGCGCCTGCCTAGGGCACTGCCTTCATGGGGGCGTCACGCCGAATTCCTCCCAACCGTGTAACCGTGGAAGTGGGTGGTAAAGTACAGGGTGTTCCATTTCAAAGGAACGTCTTTAGTATAATCTAGTTTCTCCGGTTTAATCACGATCAACAAAAAGAATGTATCCACTTAAAGGTGAGAATTTCGGATTTAAGGCACTCTCAGTTTCGCTTTCTACAATGCTTCAATTGTTGCCAGTGGCGTGAACAGGAAGGCGGGGGGAGCAGGGGGCGGGGTCATTGTCTCTGTCCTTTTCTGGAAAAATGCCCTTTTTGTAAAAAAAAAAAAAATCCCTCTTTTAGTTTTCTGAACCGATAAACGCTGCCGCTGCAGCCAGAGAAAGGGCCTAGACGCCTCAAAAGGGCATTCGAGTCTGTGGTCCATGTGAAATTGCTTTGTAAGCTTGAATGCCATGGGGTTACTGGCAGCCTACTGGGCTGGATTTCGGCCTTTATTAGTAATCGCTCTCAGAGAGTGATTATTGGTAGCTCCTACTCCCACTCCTTACCTTTGGTGAGCGGGGTGCCACAGGGCTCCGTGCTGGGACCTCTTCTTTTCGTAATCTATTAAACGAAATAATCTTTTAATCGTTTAATCTTTTAAACGATTTAACGCTTACTTTTTTGACGTCACACCAATTCAAATTCGCTGACGACTTAAAACTAGCTGCACACATTGTTGACCAGGAGAGTGATACCGGCTCACTAAGTGATTCGATCAATTACGTCTCAAGATGGAGTGTGGATTGGCAGCTCCCACTCTCTATACATAAATGCCAGATGTTCAGTGTCGGACGCAAAACTTGCCCCTTTGAATATCACTTAAAGGACCAACCATTACCTTCTGTTTCAGAAATCAACGATCTGGGGGTCTGTTTGACCTCAAACCTGAAACCTTCTTTACACTGTACTCGGATTGCGTCCAGAGCATTTCAGAGACTCGCTATTGTTGATCACTGTTTCATTCTGGTAATACAAAAATTAAGGTTTGGGCCTTCAAGGTTTTCGTGCGACCACTTTTAGAGTATGCATCCCCAGTGTGGTCACCAACGTTGTTGGGAGACATTGACAGACTGGAATCAGTCCAGCGCAAATTTACTAAGAAATTACCTGGCATGCGGAATTTTCCCTACGCCACTAGGTTGTCTCGCGTTGGCCTTGAGATCTTGGAACTGCGCAGGCTACGTGCCGACTTGATTTTTACTTTTAAAATCGTCCATGGCCTTTTACCAATCGACCTGCCCTTCTACGATCCTTGCCTTTATTCTGCCACTCGCGGCCATTCACTGAAATTGGCCGTTCAGTCAGCTAGAAAAAATTGCCGAAAAAATTTTTTCAGTGTGAGGGTGATAAGAGTTTGGAACGCTCTCCCTGATGAAGCTGTTCAGGCGTGCTCAGTTGACAGTTTTAAGCACCTTTTGGGCAAGATTTGTCTACGGGTTTTTTTTTAAAGAGGCCGGAGTTCTCCTCTTAATATTTTTAACATTGACAAGGACTAGTATAAGTGGCCCCAAGCCCTTCTAACTCCCAACCACTCCAGTGGTTGAAACCATTTATTATTATTATTAAATAAAAGTTCAGGAAAGGAACAGAAAGGGACACAAAGGAGTATTATAAAAGAGAGTCAGGCTTAACAAAGGGTAAAAAAAAAGACTGACGAGCAACAAAAAAAATAAATAAAGGTCCCAGACAAAAAAAACCTCAGCGTGCCCTTTTACAAAAGTTGCCCCTGCCCACTCGGTGGTCTGTGCACGCTAATGATTGTTGCAGTTTCGGCCTCTCCTTTTAGGGAGGCAGCGAGATCGTCACCGATCTATGTATGTACGAGACTTAATGATGGATGTATGGCTAGAGTGCAAGGAATTAATCAATGTCTAAGACAGAGTGCTAACGTTGTAGTAATTTTTAAGACGTAGCTAACCCCTACCACACCATGACCTACGTCTACACCAGAAATTAAATTAGCTGCTATTGTGTTCGCGGCGCATCTTGAGTCCTGCGAGTATTTTATGAGCAGTTACGTCTTCCTGGATGGGGCGGCTTTAATCGACGGCCGTCATTGTTTATGTAACCTTCTTGGATATCAACAAGGCACACTGCTACTGAAAACGTACAATCGATTACCTGTATTCGTTCTGCAGAGAACTCAAGACAGGCCGCGGACACTATAAGTGCAGCAACGGAATTTCATTGATTTCTCTGGGAACCTGCGTGAAGCGAGCTAGTAATGCCGAGTGTTGACACGAAATAATTCACTGAACGAAGCATACATTATCGAACCATGAAAACCTCGAGCATGGCCATATCTCGCGCACGGTTTGACTTCCGACTCACATTGTGGCCGGAGGATTTTTTTCGTGTGTCTTCGTCCTGAATACCAGTTCTGCCTACACTGAAGTAACTCTGTGCCCTCTTGGTTAAGCGCGTTTAGTAGCACGGCTCTGCACTTGATGGTTTTTACACGTAATAAATAAAGCGTGCGGTGCCGTGTCATGCCGAAGCGTGACAGCCGTGTTTTGAAACGTGGCTGACCTGGCAAGGACAATTATTGCGCAGTTATTACGGTCCAGTTCGGTTCGTCATGCTCTATTTATTAAGTCTGAAATCGAATTACACGGTTCGGCATGGCAAGCAACTCTTTATTTATTACAGGCCTGGTCCACGAGCTGAGTGGCTTAACCTATAGGTACATAGGTCTCGTTACCATCTTACGTACGTACGGGACTTTGAAAAAAAAAATGGTATACTTCTGGAGTGGCAGGGGATAGAGATCCGGCCTCTATACATAGGTCGCATCACCGACCTATGGGTACATATGGCACTTTAAAAAAAGGCCTCTCTGGGCGTACGTTTGGAGTGGAAGGGGTTACAAGGTGCCTTACATATGTAGGTTACGTTACCTGCCTATGTACGTATGGCACTTTAAAAAATAGGTCCCTTTGGGCATACGTCTGGAGTGGAAGGGTTTACAGGGCCTGGCTGAATACATAGGTCGCATGACTAACCTATGTACGTATAGGCTAACACTTTTGTAAAAAGGAACCTATGGACATATGTCTGGAGTAGAAGGCATAAAAGCCTCGCTTACATACATAGATAGCGTGACTGACGTAATGTACATGTAACACTTTCAATAAAAGGCTCATCTGGGCTCGTCTTAAGTGGAAGGGAGTGTGTGGCGTGGCCTACACACATTGGTCGTGGCACCGACTTATGTTCGTATGGCTTTTTAAAAAAGGGCCCACCGTCTAGAGTAGAAGGGGTAGAGCGCACGCGTAGAACGCCGATATACGTACGGCACTTTTAAAATACGTCTCGAGTAGACGGAGGTATAGAGGCCTGACCTGCGTACAGGTCGTATCACAGACCTAAGTGGAAAAAAAAAAGAAAAAAGACCTCCCTGGGTATACGTCTGGTTTTGAAGAGGTTGTTACAAAAAGTGTCGCTTCAACACGGAGGGCTGAGGTCAGACTTTTTGTTGTTGCCTCTGCACTAAAAGTCGCTGCACTTACATCATCGTGTTTCCATTTGTGGTTTTTAGTACAGTTTATGAGTTTGTACAATTTTGTTTGTCTCGCACGAGAAAATTATTTTTGCATGGCCCCATATCTGGTTCGGAAAGCCAAACCTTCTCCACGAATTCAACTTTGTGCTTCGTGTGCCTTTTTCTGTGACCTCGACGTTCTGTTCCGCTGCAATTAAATTAAATTAATTTATTATCAAAAAGTAAAGAATTGGTGCAAATGGAGAGTGCCTCTTAAAGCTCAGATTATGTTAGTGGAAAGTTTTGAACCACTGGCGTAATCCTACACCATTAAGCAATCAACTTTAACGAACTCAATCACGTGATCATGTTGAGGTTCTTCTTGTCTTTCCTCGTTCTCTCTCCTAATGATCGCCCAGCCCGAAGAAGAGGCCATGAATTCCCATCATTAATGGGTCATTATTTATCGTAATTTGAATGTTGGTCCAGCATTAAGGCTCACTAACGATGTGTTTAAACTCAGCTGGAAATAAAATATTTTCGTGGGTGTACAATAACTGCAAACCACAAACTTTGCAAACATGGTATGGTCTCAAAATAAATTGCGGCCCTTATTTTTCTCCAAAATAAATTACGGGTAAACTTTCTTCTTTTCGATAACAAGTGCTGGATGATGTGATGGTGATAAACATTTTGTGTACATGGGGATAATTATCGTTGAAAAAAGGTATGTTATGCCGCGAAATAAAGTAAAAAGGAACATAAAGGCATTTATCAGAAGTTTGCACCCTGACATGTTAAAATTTGCTTTTTAACCCTTTCACAGGCCATTGCCTAATTAGAAAACTAGGATTTTTAAAGTTTCTAAACAAGTTTTTCTATTAAAATAACCTTTAAAGTGCGTGCGGCCTATCTTGAGTTCGCCGCAGAACAAACGCATATAATCGATTGTACGTTTTTGGCAGCAGAGTGCCTTGTTGGTATCCAAGATGGTTACAAAAACAATGGCGGCCGTCGATTAAAGCCGCCCCCTCCAGGAAGACGTAGTCGCTCGTAAAATACTTCCAGGACTCAAGATACGCCGCGCACACAATATACACTTACGTTTCATTTTAAGTGACGTGACCAGGATTCGAATTGGAGTCACGAGGTCATAGATTCGAATGTCGTGTTCGCTAATGGCTTATTTTCTATTAACCTTTATTATTTTCCTTTTAGTTTAAATTGCAAATACGTAAATCTAAACCGGTTCCATTGCTCTAAAAACTCGCACTGTTTATGTTGTGAATGTCTTGAGGAGTTGTAGTGAAACTATCGAAGTGGACCATCACTACTGACCAACGATGAGGGGAACTGGTGTCTGAGTAGGGCTAATTAAAGTTTAAATCAGGTATTAGTACAAAAGTTGTTTCTTGATAAAAAAAAAAAAAAGGCCCACAATTGACACATACCAAGCAAAATTTTTATTTTCAGCTTGATTATCCATGTCTTGTTCCCCTAAAAACCACACCAGAGTACATCCTGAAGGGGGTGTACAAATGGTGAACAAATGGTGAAAACCTACAAAAATGATGATGAAAACACAAAAATACGAGTAGCTAAAAGAGAGATGGCCTGCATCAGTCAGCCATGTTGGAATGACGTAACGGCCCCTTCATTCAACATTTATAGGAAGATATTTGAAACATGTAACCCAGTTTTCCATATTTGTGAAGGTCTTGATAGAAGTCATAACCCTTCATTCATTTACTACAGTGAGTATGATTCAAGGCCCAGTCTTAATTTCTCAATAGGTTCTTGGCAAAGGTTTTGGATGTTGCTAAAGTTCATATAATGGTTGCTGCCCAATTCGTGTTTGGAGACAGCATTCTGGTCATCCTTTGCAACTGCACCAGCATGGTCCAATTTTCTTCAGCCAATCGGCCTGGAACACTGACCAAGTAAAGGGCAGGGCAAGTATTGCATCTTATGGGTATAAACAACAGACCTGTTTGTGCCCAGATGTGGATTGCAGAGAGACTCTTGTAAATTTTCACGTATGGGTACGTTAATACCCACAGATACCTTCAGGCATGGTTTTTCGATCAGCGTTCTTTGGGGTAACCCAAAAGACAACTGATCAAAAAACCATGCTTCAGGTAAACTAAAATCAGGTATCTTCTTCATTGAGTCGACCCACTCACTGCAACGCATCAGCGCTGTAGCAGAGCTATTTCCGGTCGAAGTGTGTAAACGTGCGAGATTACCCATGGCGCCACAGTTGGTGACGCCATTGCTCCCAAACCACAACAAAACCGTTATTGATAATTCGTACCGCTCTCTCGAAGCAGATGATGCTTCCTTTTTCGAGGCTAACAGCTAGCCGTAGTTAAAAAAAAATAATGAATAATTATGAACTATCTGATGGCACAATCTTTGCTGAACATTATAGTGTCCGCGACCTATCTTGAGTTCTCCGCAGAACGAACACAGATAATCGATCGTACGTTTTCAGTAGCAGAGTGCCTTGTTGATATCCAAGATGGTTACAAAAACAATGGCGGCCATCGATTAAAGCCACGCCATCCAGGAAGACGTAGCCGCTCACAAAATACTTGCACGACTCAAGATCCACCGCGCACACAATAGAATACACATTATTAAAATATAACGACAAATTTTACGACATTACCCAAAATCAGAGTTGGTGACGTCATTGTTTTAGAACAAAAACAGTGGCGTGCTTTTTCAATTTGAATTTGAATATATTTCTACTGAGCATACCCAACCTACATGTTATTCGCTCATTCTACAACTTAAACCTACTACTTAACCTAATCTCGCAATGTCCGCTTTTTAATAATTCTCTCAAACTGTTGACACAATATAACAAAAGTTGCATATTTTTAGTCGCATTGTTGATTGGATTTAGGTAGCTTAATACACTTTAAAGCAATTTAAACATTTGGAGCGGTGCGTCTTAAGTTTGATAATAAATATTCGTTCATTTGTTAGACTAGTTTTTTTGTGATTCATCCAATTGGTCCAGCAACTCACTGGCGATTGAGATGCAAGAAAAAGTAAAACTGGCACGAATCGAGTCAATGACGTCTTATATGACGCAAGACAAGTTCAAGTTACAAAAAAACGGCTGCTGCCTTGCCGATGTATCTCGAAAAATATCTCACTGTTTCTCTCACTGCTGATTAGTATTGAGTGGACCGACCCTAGCAAAGCTGGGTATAATACAAGATCCCTGGCTTAAACGACCAAATGGAACATTAGGCTTCGGAATGGTAAAACGAGTCATCACGAAACTTGGTGGTTCAGTTATTGCAAGATGTAATTTAACGCACACCTGTCCACGGAGACTCCACTACTCCACGGAGTCTCGAACCAAGGGGGAAAATGTAAATTAGGCCCGCAATAGGCTTAGTTGAAGTTAAGGGCATAGGATTACAGCAGATTGGAATTGGAATTGGAATTCCTGTATGGCGTGACAGAAAAAGAAGGTGAGCCTATGCAAGATTTGGGCTAAATGGTAAGAGACGGGAAAAATGAGAAGGTAGACAATGGTAACTATGGTGACAGGTGTGCCTGGCAACGATACCGGTGACAGTGAGCAGTCGTGGGCTCAGAGAGCAAAGTTAAGAGTCATGGTGAATGATGGAGTGTACTATCGTGGGCAAGCAGAGTCCTCACCAAAGCATCTTATGTAGAGGACCGTCCTACAACAGGCAATTCGGATGAGTTGTTGGGGGCATCTACAGTCACGAAGCTCCACGTGATCTGACATGGCTGAAGAGGTTGTACGGGGGAAACCGTTCAAATCTCTCCATGGAGTTTTCTCTTGTCATCTTGGCGGATCAGGCAGGAAGACCCTACTTTGTGCAAGATTAAGAGACACTCTGGTCCCTCTCGTCGATTTGTGGCGTGTCAGCGGCATCGGGAGGCTTAGTGCAAACAACGCGATAGTGAGGCAAAGCGTCTATTGAGGAAAGTAGGAAGCATGCAGATTGGCGGGCTTTTGGCCGTTGATTTATGACCTGCATGATAGTGCACTTCGGTTTAAACTTCATTGGCTCCTAGTGGAAGCACCAGATTCTGCAGTTGTGAGAGCACTCTCGTATTATGGGGAAGTGGAGGGGCTATTTCATGAGCATCACTCACTGGACGGTCTCCGACACTGTTGCACAAGGTGCGATATGGCATGCTGAAACTTAAAGACATGGTCATCATCGATGATCGATGATGTATCAGATGTTGTCGGTGTCCGGGGGATTGCTGGTCTCCGAGCAATCACGCATAGGCCTACCCCCCTCCCCCACCCCCGGTGCTTTAAATGCGGCCAGAGAGGTCACGTGAGGTATCTGTGCAGTGCGGTGTATTGCAGGGAGTACCGGGGCACTTCGGTTTAAACTTCATTGGCTCCTAGTGGAAGCACCAGATTCTGCAGTTGCGAGAGCACTCTCGTATTATGGGGAAGTGGAGCGGCTATTTCATGAGCATCACTCACTGGACGGTCTCCGACACTGTTGCACAGGGTGCGATATGGCATGCTGAAACTTAAAGACATGGTCATCATCGATGATGTACCAGATGTTGTCGGTGTCCGGGGGATTGCTGGTCTCCGAGCAATCACGCATAGGCCCACCCCCCCCCCCCCCCACCCCCGGTGCTTTAAGTGCGGCCAGAGAGGTCACGTGAGGCATCTGTGCAGTGCGGTGTATTGCAGGGAGTACCGGGGCCTTGTACCACATGAGCTGCATTCATATGGCCCTCCAGATATGGCCGTTCTGTTGCTCCAGGGTTTGTGTTGTGTCTGGGGCTGATAGATCTTCATTTGGGGCCCTTTCCATCGTTTCTGTTTCTACTGAGTGGTTGGTTCAACTCCATCTGCGTTGAAGGAAAGTGTCAGTCTCGAGGTCAGCGCTTGCAAGTTCTCTGCCTATGAACAAGGTTGTAGCAGTGGATCAAAACTCAAACTTATCTCTTACATCTTCACAAGCGCATTCCCTCCTGACCAGTTGATGGACGATGCCAGTGTGATTTCTAATGATTGTGACACGCCAGTTTCAGTGTCGGCAATTTGTGGGCCTTCTGTAGCAGTGCAAGGACCTTCTGTGCATGGTAGTGGCAGCGTGTTGTGCAAAAAGCGCTGCGGTAGTGCTTCGGGTGTCATTTCGGATCTAGTGTCAAACAGCTCCTTCAGTGGTCAGGTAGTCGATGTCCTGTCCAACCAGGTGCAATGGTCAGCTGGGCTACTGAAGTGGTACTCGGACATTTATCCCCCGGACATTTCCCCCCTCGAAAACGATAGCACACAAATTCCCCTTAACTCGGACATTATCTCCCCGGACACTATCCCTCCAGACTTATTCCCCCAGACACTTTCCACAGTGGTTTTTTTCATTAAACAATTTGTCTATTTTCATTAAATGTGCTTACTTTAAAAGTAGTGCTTTAAGCATTTTACCCGAAATTCACGGAGGAGGTGGAAGCGGGGGGGAAGGGGGAGAGGGGTGAAGTTGCATTTGGTGGTGGTATTGTTACAGATTGGGATAGGTTAAGTTAGATTAATTGCCTCGGCTCGTCTTTCAACGGGCAGGATGCGAGTTGCAAGTTGTAACTGACTTTGGTTTAAAATGTGTTCAGTGATGTCGGTTAGGTGAGAGATGATAAGCTAGGCGATGCTGCCTGTTAGTGGTGTTCATCGAACGTAATTAGATCGTGCGCACGCAACATGAATGAATCATAGTTTCATTTTCTGTATTTCCGGCAGTGGGTTACCGGCAATTCTGATTTGTGAATATGTTAGGCTAAATCGAGCACATATGCACCTCTGGCAGTGGCAGTGTGCAATTAGAACTGTGGGGGCATATGCGCTTGATTTCTTCTGCCTGTTTGGTCATCATGCTGTGATCTCGATTTTTTCACGCTCATAACACGTAACACTCCTATTCGCCTCTCTTATTTTTACACAAAACTGACGTCATATACTAATGCCATTTAGACGCTTTGATGTACTTAACAATCATAAGCCGGCACTAGTGTTTGTGTTCGAAATAACCTTGTAAGTGCAAGTAATTTTAAGTGCACAGTTAAACTATTTTGTTTTAAATAAATTTCTTCTTCATGGGGACAAAAATGTCCGGGGGGGGGGGGGAAATGCCCGAGGAGAAAATGTCCAACCCAAGGTGGGGGGGGGGATATGTCCTGTTATTTTTGAGGGGTGAAATGTCCAGGGGGAACAAGTCCGCGAGGAAAATGTCTGCGAATCACTGAAGTGGAGAGTAATGTGCTGGAGTCGAGCAGTAGTAGAGAATAGGGTAGTGACAATTATTGTGAGATGGTGCTAGCGATGATTTTTGTGCCAGTGGGTGTTTGACCTCCTGTGTTGGTCCCGGAGGTTTGGAGGGAGTAAATGAGTTGCTAGTGGTTCATGTGTCTCTATATTGTGATGTGTTTTGCTTCGCAGCTTTCACCCTGCGCGTGTGTGTGAAATGAGGGGAGGGTGGCAAACAAGGGTGAGGATTTCGAAATTTTAGGCTCTAAGGTAGATGTCCCAGGCTTAGTGGAAACCAGGCTATCCCACCTAATGTTGTTCCTATTATGAATGGGTTTGTTGGTGTGGCTGGGGCCCTGGAGGTCGGGGATCAGGGTCTATGTTTGGGACTGGATTCCAATGTGTGTCCACCACCACCCTCGGTGTCAAGGGGTTGACGCGTGTGTTTTCAGGTTTTGGTTGATGGAGGTGAGGGGAGGGAGGTAAAATATATAACCTGTTACATTTGGTAACGGTGCACCTTGTGCATAATTCCACGCACACGCAGGGCGCACCATAGTGCACTTGGCTCCTATCCAGTGGAGCAAAATCAGAGCCCAAGCTTGGCTTGTGACTGACTCAACGCACTCACTTTATGCGACCACCTGCACCCCACCCGGTTATGTGCTGCATGTATATATGGGAGCCGATTTCGCGCTGCTAGTCTATAGATTGGAATCAACACTCGAGGTGAGAGTCGCTCCCACATTCAAGACCGAGAACAGCCCCAAACCCCGACGTTGTGGTTAGGCCGGCCCAATAGACGGACGCAGTTGTTACCCAAGATGATGGCCAAGTAGTGTTATTTGGTATTTACCATCTCAGTATTTGGCGTTACAAATTTGATATAGACGATTACAACAACACTGGGGAATGAATAACAGTTGATGAATCAATAAAGCCTTCTGTCTCAACTTCATGTGGAGTGTCAATGAGGAAAGTTGATGCTTTTCTCTTCTCTTTGAGCATTTATCCATTTAATTAGTTAGAGATGGAGCCACTTTTGCTAAACTGAACTGAACTTTTTTGCTAACAGAATATTTTTACTCCTTTGTTTCAAACTAAACGATATGCAGGTTTTACACGCATAAAAGGAAGCACAAGGTAAAGGATTTGATTTCACGTTTTGTATCAAGTGAAAGTATTAAGTATTAATTTCATATTTTTGCCTCAAGCTGGCATTAAAAAAGTGAACTAAACCCTATTCACATTTCTGTTGTACGCAGACTACCTCATGCATGTACCCCACGTGGGATGTTTTGGACAGGAGTATAAATATTATTTTAAAGTATCCCGCTAGTTTTGAGCTAAAAAGTTGGAACGATGCTGTGTTTGGATTTAACTCAAGCTGGACAAAAATGTGTAAGAGAAGACAGTGTTCAATGTGGTTGTTGGTCATTAAAATCAGAGGTGGAACAAAATCTAGAATTGATGTTAAAGATTTGAAATGTGAAACTGTGAAATGTGAAACTGTTACTGGAATAAACGTGATGAATGTGTTCAAAAATTGTGGATTCGAAGTTAGCGGAATTTGAGAACAAAAAAATAACCAAATAAAAATAAAACTCAAATTAGTTGAACTATTGCCGCCAAAATTATTTAATCTTCTAAATCCACGAGTGCCAAGTTATTCATCTTAGTGTCAAAGTATAATGAGCCTATCGGCGTTTAAAAATTCACGAGTCCGTTAAATCTACTAATCAGTTGAAATGTAAGACAT
Organism: Lithobius niger; assembly: GCA_023313725.1. Lineage (NCBI taxonomy): Eukaryota > Metazoa > Arthropoda > Chilopoda > Lithobiomorpha > Lithobiidae > Lithobius > Lithobius niger. The sequence continues at coordinate 138,330 of JAHWFP010124302.1, read as the reverse complement.
TTTAAATCTTTATCATCAATTCTAAATGTGTTGCACCTCTGATTTTAATGGCCAACAACCACATTTGAACGCTGTCTTCTCAATACAACACTGGAACAATTCTCGTGAACGGTACACCATTTTATCCGGCTTGAGTTAAATCCCACACGCAGCATCATTCCAACTTTTTGGCTCCAAACTGACGGGATACTTTAAAATAATATTTATACTCCTGTCCAAAAAATCCCACGTGGGGCGCGTGCGTGAGCTAGTCGGCGTGCTGCGTTATACATGTTGTAGACCAGCTGGCTTCCGCACGCATCGACGCGAAGCAGCCATGATGGATAACCTCGTACCCAGCAAACAGCGAGCAACCAGGCGCAGCTACCACACGCATTAATGCATGGGGCGCCCCCTACCTGATTATGGATCCCCTATTAAGGTCGGCCCTAAATAAACAGACGCCAGGTCTATAAATCCGGGCAGCAAAACGTGACAGCCCTTCCTTTTAGTAGTGCGGCACGAGGTTATAATCGCTGCCTGATAAAAATCATCCCTCTTCCCTTAATGAGCGTCCTTCTGTGGTGCTTTAGCTGTACAGATCGGACAATTCGGGACGGGAACGTTTTATTTGAACTAGCTACTTCCGGGTCGCATGGTGTGGTTTGCTAAATGCGTGCACATAAATTGGTTACAAAAAAAATTATGATGAATAATGGATTCTGAATAACCTTAAATAAAGGATTCGAACACACAACAACCAACTGAAAAATCAAAACCTTCAGTTCACCATTCCCTGAAATCCCCAAAAATGTGATTCTTGTGAAGGAATAAATAAATACAGATGCATACCAATTTCCATTGCCTTTTGGACTTTTCAAACCTGAAATAAAAAAAAAACACTTTTTCATTGGATTGGATTTTTGGATTGGCTCGGATTTTTGAATTCTCATGCACAAATCCAAACTTTTGAAGCCTCAAATGAATGTCTGAGGTATGTCAAGCGACGTTAAAGGGTTTAAAGGGTTTAACGAGCGTTAACCACTCCTGGTCATCTGCCCGAAGCCCTAAGGCCCTATGTCAAGCGACGATTATCTCCAAAACAATGGATAACAAGCCCAATTGAAACCAAGTGAAAGTCTTTAGTCCATGTACGTTTTACCCGAATTCCATTTGTTTCTGCTCTGGTGCTGGCTGGCTATCCATTTTTTTTTTAATCAGTAAAGGAAGCTCGTTCGTCTTTTACAATTCTCCGCGCTGCATCCATAGCACGTTTTTTCACTGTTCTCACGTTTTTTTCAACTGTTTACTATACAGAAAACAAGTAATTTTAATCATAGGTTTGAAACAAAGGCACAGAAATTGTAAAGTTGTAAGAGAAACGAAAAATGCCTAAAGGTTCTATGGTAGTCCTTCAAAAACGTTGGTGGAAATGGTAATAACACACCCTGTACAAGCACAGCAGCAATAAAAATGCAGTCAATCTCAGAAACTCAGATGGGCTTTAATTATAAATCTTTCGACATGAATAATATTTACGTGTTCCAGGGCTAGGTGACCACAATATTTATCCTTTTTCCTAACCATTTTTAAAGGCTACCCAGTCAAGCTGATCTTTCCCGGTAGATTTAGTTTTGGTCTTGTCACAGATCAGCATTTGGTAGGAGGATAACCTTAACTAAAATCCAAATATTTACCTTTTATATTTTAGTTGGGCTTTTCTACGACAATAACAACTCATAAACCCGAATACTGAGGCCGCTAAAATTGAATTTAGCGGTTTTAAAGCAAGCAAGGGTTTTTCTTAGCGCATGAAATGCTTTTAAACCATAGTTTCTAAAAAAAATCCTTCAGTTTCGATTGAAGACGATCATGTAATGGAGCTTGGCTTAACATGGTTATCGGCCCCAGGAAGTGTTCAGTGAAAGGTTAGACACGAATTCACTGAACACTTCCTGGAGCCGATAACCATGTTAAGCCAAGCTCCATTACATGATCGTCTTCAAT
>JAHWFP010124302.1:116289-131344 GCA_023313725.1 Lithobius niger | reverse complement strand
TGCAAAACGGGAATTTCCGTTTGGAAAAGGTTAACCATCACGTATATAACTAACTATTCTTAAAAGAGAACCATGGCATTGACGTAGTGACGCCTAAGCATTGTTAACAATTATATTTAAAGCTCACGTTTTTCCGTCGTATTACCAGTTTTCAAAACGCTAATAAATCAACTGGGCTAATTCTACCACTGATCGCCTCTGTTAAATGTTTGCCTTTTAAATCCCTATTACATAGAAATAAGGTATTAAATTTCGTTTACGTAAAATTTTGTCAAATTCGTTTTGGCGAAACGGGATTTGGCGAAACGGGACTGGCCCCTGAGGGCAAAACTGTTAATCTGCTTTTTTTTTTTTTTTTTTTGGCGAAATGGGATTTGGCGAAACGGGAGTTCACCCTCTCCACAGCTTTCTTACTGATTCCCAAGGAGTTAAGTGTCTTGTTCATTTTTTTGTATTTGTTCGAAGAAAGATACAAAGCGATCATTATACTTCTTGTCACGGAAAGTTGCTAAAAATACTCGCTGCATGGTGTCAAGACAATGGCGGGCCAGAAATGCAGGCCTCACTGCCTCACACAGTAATGGATGTGAGGGGAGGAGTCTATCCACTTGAACCCTTACATATCCAAGATTACTTTAAAAAAAAGGAGGTGGTGAAACGATTTAAGCCGCTAAGACAGGGCAGTTAGTTTTGTGTGTAAATCTTTGACCAGAAATGTGATGTTCTGTTTTTGCATACCACATTAAAGGTCAAACTTTAGGCTTTCACACTGATGGAAATTTCACTGTGCTTAAAATTTGTTGTTTTTAATGCTATTGAATGGTAATTGCAAGCACGTCCATTAGTTCCCCCTTCCCCTCCCGCTCCCCGAAAAGATTTTTTATGCCCATAACTTCTTAACCATTTGTCAGATCGGAAACATACCAGCTTGTTTTTTTTGTTTGAATGCGAGCAAGGAGCCGAGTTCAAGATGCATACTAGGCTCGGTTAGAATTTTTCAAGTACTGTTTACCCGTATCGAGACAGTCAAGAGTTTGTGAGGTCTCATCCAGAAGTGGGGGGGGGGGGGGATTGAGAAGTTGTAAGGTTTGGCCGTATCTCCATTCGAACACCTAATGACAGTTATTAAGTAATTATCAGCAATTATGGATCATTACCCCGTTCGACAAGTAAGAACTTTTGGAAACATTTGCCAGCCTTAGAACACCGTGAGTAGCAACAACTTTTCCACGTGGACGGACGTTCCATTCTTTGCAACTTGTAACTTGGCTTTTGGCGGGTAGCTTGTTATAAATGGAAAGGACGTTTTCCCGCCAGAGAGACTCGCAAAAGTTAACTACAAACGACAGAGATGCTCTTTGTCGTCTTTTAGGACAAATTCAAGTTGATCAATGTCGCGTTGTAAATAATTTTTGTTTATTTTTTGCTGAAGGAGACGAACTAAATTGGATCATTTTGTTTGCAAGCGTGAGTCGACCCATTGAATTTATAAAGTGCTGGGAAGGTAAGAGCATAGGTTCACGAGCATAGGTTTACGTGAGAATATAGGTGCACGGACAAAAAAAAATCATGATTCAAAATCAAATGCGTTGTTTAGGGGAATGCTACCAAACAAACAGCATCAGTTTCCGTTGTTCGTGTCACCAAATGGGATTGTTGGATTGGTTGTCGTTAGCTGCAAAGGAAATAAGAAGGTTCTGTTTCCTTCTAAAGCTGACAGATGATCGTAAAACGTTAACGCTGATGCCCGATGCAGTGAAATGTGACTTTTAATTTGTTAATATTTGTTAATTTTCGCAGAACTCACTTGGCGGGTGCAGTGATGAGCCAGATGGCAGCAAACGTCACGAAAGAAATGTTGTAAGAAATGTTGAACTTATACGTTTACGCTAAACTTGCGTTGTCAAGGACATTGCTAAGCAGTTAGAAGTTAAACACCAGCTGACAAATACGTTAATCCAGAGATACTATACTTGTAGCGATATGAAACGACCAATCGCTGGCAATGGTATGGTGCAACACGCCTGGAAGCGACCGCAACGCCGGCTGTCTACTAACGCCACCTAGTGATAATCCTGGGCTGCGCCAACGACAATGTACAAACAAGCACAGAAGAGAGCTCTAGCCTAGGGGGAATATATTGCTAGGAAAAGCTGTGCATTCAAATTACAAATTAGCCAAGTTACAAATTTAACGCGAAAAATATTGTATTTATAGAATACAAAGGAATCATATAACAAATGTGCCAGAATACTTCATTTAATTTTTTCTCTGCCAAGCATAAAATTATTGAACCTCTAAAATCTTTTTTTTCTTTAGAATATTTTTGTTGTTTGTTTTTGGCAGGCCTACGTCTCTGGTTAGTACGTGGCACAGTAGATATTAACAATTGGGTTTTTTTTTTTTGGGGGGGGGGGGGTGGTGGGGGAGGGTGGTGGTGGATTAACAGCCTCATCCATCTAGAATGCTTAGCATTTTAGCCAACCTCCCCAGTAACAACGGATTAATATTTCAGTTTCTCTAGGAAATAGGAAAAAAAAGTTTAGCGTAGGCCCTAAACCTACGATTTCATACGAGGCGAACTAGCGTGTCTCTCGATAAAATGTACACTATCGCTCGCGTAATACTTTTAATACTCTCTTGATATCCGCTCCTACAAGTTCCCATCACATGGTAGTTTTTTTTTTTAAGGCAGCAAGTAAAGTTTTTTTAAGTAATGCTCTCAAAATTTTTATATGCATGCGTTATTAGAATAATGCAGCAATTCCCACACAAAAAAATTTGAATGATAAAACTGCTATCAGTTTCTTCAGTTATCGCTAGTTATCTAACGCCAAAGCTTATTGACATGAATAACAAGCCTCGAAATCCGTATCTACTTTCCGTGATCACGTGATGTTGAGGCAGGCACTCAAGAGATTAGCCTCGCCTAGATCATAACGTTGCGAGAAAATGGAGAGAGCGTTGCAATAAAGCGCAAGCAGGACGTTCATCGATCACAGGTATGAATGGGGTGTACCTTGCATCTATCATAACTTTAATTTTGTGAATGATTGACACTGGGTTATGTGTACGCCAATCTGATCCACCCGTACATACCTGTACGGCCTCGTTATCCACGGTTCCACTTTATTTTGAGGTTTATGCATGCATTATGCACGGAGAGTCCATTACCTCGGAGGTTAGCATAGCGCTTCCAGTCAAAGCCATGGTTCCAAAAGAGTCCATTACCGTTAGGGCTAGCCGATTTAAATCAATTTGATACGAAACATGGATTAAAATGTCTGCTTAAATAATAATAAAAAAAAAAGAGACTGGAGAAAAATTTATTTAATTTTCCGTTTAACACCACCTTTTTTACCCTTTGTTTATATACCCTTACTAGAATCGTACCTGGCTTCTCCCGGGGATTTGTTTGACCCGTGGTTGTTTCTCAGTATTTGCTTGGTGCTGCCTGATCGTTCACTGCAACAGTCGATTTTTGTTTGTGTATCACTCCCCCTTTCTGCCAATCCTCTCCCTCCCCTCTCCCCTCCTCCTTTTATTCCGTCCTCTCCCTATCCTCTTGGTTTCCTTCCCTTTCTCCTCTTTGCTATACGTAGTTGAATGTGGTTGGTTATTTGAATTAATAGCAAACACCCCCAGAAATTCTCTTTTAGGTTGAGTTAATGCGTAATCGTATGCTTAATGGTAACAGCTCACTCCCCCCCCCCCCTCCCCCACTCCCAGTCTTTCGCTGTGGCTTAAGCGATGCGTACCGTGTGAAAAAGACGTGTGCATGACGTCATGTAATACTTGCCCTTGAGATTACCACGATGTTTAGTTAGAAGGATAATTGTTAGAACAAATTGTTAGTTGAGACAACAATGTGCCAATTTCAACTTCATGCCAAAGAATTGACACACTCGCACGTTTTCATTGTCCCCCTTCCGGGGGTCGTTGCGGTTGCTTCATTTCTGCTATGAAACTTTGGTTTATGATGTAAGATTTTACCCTCAGTGACTCATATCCACCTTTGTTGACCCACTTTACCCCTACGTTTTCATTTATTTACCTTTATTTACCCATATGTAGCCATATTAGTTCCTTTACTCTACTAATTTACCCTTTAATTAAATCTTTTATTTACATTTTGGTTTGTACTACTATCTCGTATTATTGTCCTGAGTTAATAAGAGTTTGAAAATCTTACATGAACACCTGTCGACACAAACGGACACTTTCAGCTAAAAAGACGTACAAAGACGTTATTCAACTTAAAAAAAAAAAACATCGATTTAAATTACTAAGGTGCGCGATTTACTTGTGCACATCAACTTTAAAAGTTACTTACATTGCTTTATATTCACTTCGTGGACTTGTGTAGACTGAGTATTACAGTTCTAAAATAAAAGTAATACGGTTTTTATACCAAATGAATCTTACCTTTTTAAAAAATTTTTTCTAAAAAGTCATGTTTTTTTTTTTAATGTCAAGATTTTTTCCTAAACCTGATTGCAGAGGCTGAAAAGCAAGAACAAAATTTTTTCCATGATGTATCGATCATGAGAGTGATGGGGGGGGGGGGAGTCTTGTTTTTAATGAGCATAAACGTTGCTCTCCATCCGTGGTTCGTTTAGGCTGCAAAGTATTAAGAATGGGTAAATAACGTAAATTTGTTGGTACGCAATGGATATTTTTTTATTGTTTTGTTCTCCGCATGATGACTTTTAAAATTGTCTTCCAAAACTGTTAGTGTTCCTCAGCTTCTTCTCACTATGCTCAGAGCTAATGACATTCGTTCTACGACATTTATTAATACTAGTTCACTGAAAAGTGTTGCCACCGTTCACTACCACTGTTGGATGAAAACCGGTTTTTTTTTAAGTTGCATTTCATGCTAAACTTCCTAGCTGGAAGGTTTGGCTAAAAAAAACTAGAGCAGAATTAACTTGCAGGACGAATTAAAAAAAAATACTGTCAAATTTATGTCTAAATGGCCGTGTCAGTATGGCTGAGCAGAAGGGCTTTGCCTTTTGATCACAAAGGTCAAGAAGTCAATCCTGATCAGACAGACTTGACATTTAAGCAGTGAGGCGTAACTAGTGTGTGTGTGTGTGGGGGCGAGGGGGGAGGGGGGGGGGGGGAGAGCAAAGGGACGATTCGCCCCCTCTGTGATATTTTGAAAGCTTATTCGGCAAATTGGCCAAGTCACTTTTTCCGTAGCTGAAAAATTATTTACCGTCAGACGGCTGCATTTTGAGGTCAAAGTCGCAACTTTCATCTTAGCTAATTTAAACTTCTACTGTTTTTTCTTTAAATCACTAAAGTAGCCAGGTAACAAATGGAGAAATACGAAAATCAGTAAAGATAAACAGTAAGAATTACTAACTCCATATTTTGCTTAATATTCCCAACATTTCTAACAAAGTAGCAGTGTTTAATAAGTATCTAGTGTGAAAAAACTGAAAGATTTACATTACAAAATTTTTTATGCGTGTAGTGCAGTCAGTAAAACTGGTTTTATAAAAATGTTTCCAACGGCACTTTACAAGGCCAGAAAATGCCGGAAAATAGCAAAAATGCATCAGCTTCCGTGGCTCTTATTCGGTTCTCCCTCCACACCCTTCGGCTAAATTCCTAGTGTTGCCCCCTCAGTACAAAACCCTAGATACGCCACTGCATTTAAGTCAAAAAAGCAACGAAACTAGGTTTGCATCTGTCTTAATTTATCGTTAATGGAACCCTTTGGCTCTCCGTCCTGGTGTTAAAATTGATGTCATGAACTATATTTAGTTGTATTTCGAGGCGTAGTTTTTCGCGCTTTACAGACCTTTGCTGGGCATAATTTTTGAATCGAAGGGAGAAAAAACGATGTGCCGTGGTCTTTCGAACCCAAACTGGGCGCTTCCGTATCATCAATCCCACGTTTCCTTCTACGTTCAGTTAACAGTGCGAAGGTGCTTTTCTCGACCCAGCAACGTGTTTTCTCTCGTCTAATGATTCTGCAAAAACGAGAGCGACATAAAGGAGGGCCCGTAGGTCTCGACGGAGTATCCATGAAACGTTACCGCATGGGTCCATCTCTCATTCTGAGTCGCGACCACCTACGGCCAACTGTGGAACGGCTGGTCGTAACTATTTTCTGGTATAACCGACATTACAAATACACTATAAAGGTTATAACCGAGTAAGAAATAGGTGCGGAAAATTTTACTCGGTCTGCGATTAGTCCAGGTATGTGGCAACTCCGCGAAGAAAGGCCTTGAAACTTTAAAACCGAAAACCAAAGCTGACTGGAGAGAAATCGCGTGTCTCGTCTCGTGGCTGAATGCCAGTTCCGCGCATGCCTGAAAGTTGACGGCGTTTACTGCAAATCCAGGGGATATGTACACATATCACCTATTAGGCCGTGCTGTCGATTCCTCCCCCCCCCCCTTATTAGGCACTGGTTCGGGGGGGCAGGGTTGAGGCTTAATGTGAAGTCATTAGTGCCAACCTCCGACACAGTGTAGTGGTCCGGGTTGCCACTGTGCCACACATTGCGGAGATGTTAACCAAACCTCTAAGATAGATCTGCAGCCTGTATCAGCCCCCTAGTGAGTTCAAAAGGTCCAACCTGGTGAGTTGTGCCTCCAACACCAACTGACGATTGAGTCGCCTTTCTCAGCTTTTATACCCGTTGGTACAATAGACTCCTGCCAAGGAATTACGCCACGTAACGCGTCGTGTGCAACAAGCGATTCTAACTTGAACAATTGGCCTCGCTCGCTACATAGCTGTTGGTGCTTTGCCGATTCCCGTGTTGTTGAAATTGGACGTGCGCGTCACAGCTTACGTAATGGTAATGTACATCTTGATGTGTTGACTACTTGATGCGCGTTGCCTTTACATGTAACAGACGTTACTGTATCGTTACCGAGTATATAACGTACATTACTAATAATTGTCAAGGAGGATTTGTTGACGAATACTAGGAGGCATACTTAGGTTAACGGAGATAATGTATTTTAAATTTTTCACAATTTAAAGGTTCATTTCCTTCTTTTTTTGACAAGTTTTGCTAAATGGACACCCCCCAAACCCTTCCCATAATGTATAATTTTCGGAAGTTATGTGAAGTCATGAGCAAATTTCCCTCCCCCCCCCTCGAAAAATACACTGACATGTCAGTGTATTTTGCGAGGGGGGGAGGAAATTTCTGATTTTTGTGTGAAGGGGAGGAGAAAATTACGTGCAGGCACATCAGAAATATCGTTTCATGATTACACTGACATGGCTTTTAATCATGAAGCGATATTTCTGATGTGCCTCCACGTAATTTTCTCCTCCCCTTCACACAAAAATGTAACTTTTCAATTTCATTTTAAGATTTCCAGTGAAATCACCCCCCCCCCCCGACCTCCCCCCCCCCCCCGCCCAGCTCAGCAAGTATAACGGGCCACGAATTTATTAATTTTTGGAAAAGTCTTTGGGGAGCTCTCCTAATAGCGTTCGGTTGGACTGGTGGAGGCCACTTCCCCATTATTTTGGGGGGAGAGTGTTGGGGGCTTTGTGATGTTCGCAGAAGTATCGTACTGGTAAAATAAGATAAGATGTATTTATTCTCAGAAGAAGACAGGAACGCAGAAGGCATACTTCAGATGCCACTGACAGGTGAACTCCCGTTTCGCCAAAAAAAAAAAAAAAGCAGATTAACTGTTTACCCTCAGGGACCAATCCCGTTTCACCAAATCCCGTTTAGCCAAAACGAATTTTAAAAAAATTTTTACTTACACGAAATTTAATACCTTATTTCTATGTAATGGGGCTTTAAAAACCAAACATTTAACGGAAACAAGTAGTGGTAGAATAAGATCCAGTGATTTATTAGCGTTTTGAAAACTGGCAATACTGACGGAAAAAAGTGTAATTTAAATATTGCTTAGAATGCTTGGTCGTCACTATCTCAATGCCAAGGTTCTCTTTTAAGAATAGTTAGTTACACACGTGACGGTTACCCTTTCACAAACGGGAATTCCTGTTTTGCAAAATCCCGGATTCACAGAATCAAAATATTCTTAAAAAATTTAACATTGCAGACGTTAAAAAGGCATGCCTAATATTGGAAGTAGTTTTGGGTTAGTTGCGGTTTCTGATGTTATCTGTTTAGCCGCAGCGAGCGCGGTAGTGAAAGCGAGGCACGTAATTTGAGACAAATTATTCTGTAAAACGGGTGTCTGTCTATAAATGTCCGACCATTATCATGTTATAAGTGTTCGTGTTTAAATGTTTTAAATGTTTCGTGTGACTAATAGGCCTACTTCGTGAACGGTATTTGGCGAAACGGGATTTGGCGAAACGGGACGCAACCCATTGACATTGGTCCAAGTATAAAGCTTAAATTAGAAAGAAAAGAGAAATAAAATACAAACAAGTAAAGTCACATAAATGGATCATAAAGATTTTGTAAATCAAATTCAAAACAAGTCATCCGAACAGAATTTCAAAAACGGGCAATTTCCAAAAAACTTAAAAACACTAAGTATTTATTTGCCAAACTGTCTTCACTCCAAGGTCAGTTTTTTCCAACCTCCATTTAAAAACCAAAATCTGCAGTTCAGCCCAATTTTGGTAAAAGACTGCAACTCGAGGTACAGTATTTTAATTTAAATCATTTTTGAACTCCACGCATCACCACTGACATATCACATTTTTTTTCGTGTCATCCTGACCATTCATTAGTTTCGGCGGAAATAAAGATAAAATAAAATGTTGCCGTATTAGTGCTAATTTAGTGGCAGGGTTCCCAGAAGGGCAAGCCACTTAGACTGGACCCGCAAACATTTTTTTTTATTCATTCTTTTTCTCTATTTCAAAAATTCTGGTCGTTTCAAAAAAGCCCGTAGACTTGACTTACCAGGGATGGTGGACGTGAAATATGCCGGAGAATGAGCCCCGACTGCTTCGTCAGGTAGAGAGTTCCACACAGAAGTGTTCTTAGCCGATTATACTGCCAGTTCAAATGAGTGTTCGCGTGTGGTCAGGGACGGAGCAGGGTCGAAGAAGGGAAGATCAACATTAAAAAAAAACCAAACGATTTTAAACGTCAAATATAGGTCTGCTTTAAGCCTGTGTAGTTCAAAGGGCTCGAGTTTAGTTTTTTTCCAACTTTTCTGCATCGGATAGGTTTTTTTTTAAAGTTACATAAGCTCTTTGTTAATTTGCGTTGAATGCGTTCTACCTTGTCAATATCTCCCAAAAGAGACGGGGACCACACCTGGCTGGCAAACTCCAGCAGTGGGCGAACAAACCCCGTGTATGCTCAAAGCTTAATAGTATGTGTGCGTTTCTTTTCCATCTGGCAGTTTAGCGAAACGAGAGTATGGTTCGCGATTAACGTCAAACTGCGGTATATAAAGGGGATTGGGTTTGTGTGTATTGCGTTATACTGACGTTGACTTTACACCATACTCGTGTTTCGCCAAAATGCTCGATGGTAAACAAACGCACGGTATTATTGCCAGATGTGAAACATCTGCTCACCACTGCTAGACGGCGGGAGGCTCTCGCCACAATAAGGTCGCAGTGTTTAGTTGACTTAAGGTCTGACGTTAAGCAGACACAAAGGTCGTTCACCTAATGCACGTTGGTTACTAAGGTAATATTTATGGGATGGATTTTTTCCCCCCACATGAAAAGCTAGTCACTTAGGAATAGCCAGTTGGAGCTGCCACTCTTCACTCCAATGGTGGATATAATTTAAATCACATGAGATGGCAGGTGATGCGGAGAAAAACTCAGTGATAGGTGCCCCCATCTTCAGGTCATCGGCGAATTTAAATCGGTAGGTAGATTGATCACTGCATTTCAGGTCGTTTACAAAAATTACAAAAAGAAGTGGTCCAAGCACACAACCCTGCGGGACGCCACTCTGGATGCTTGAAGATGAAGAGATGGTTCCATTTATCATAACTCTCTGTGTCCTGTCCTTAAGAAATGATTTAAGCCAATTTAAAAGTTTTCCATCAAAACCCAGGCACTCTAATTTATAATGAAATTTCGAGTGTATATACTACCGTCTCGAATCCTTTTTTAAAATCCAAATAAATTACGTCGTTTGGTACCCCAATATCAAGCTCTGACGTCAAGATGTCTAACAACGCGATAAAAGTTGGTGTAGTGGATCTGCCGGTAAAAAATTCAAACTGGTCATCCAGTATAATATTATTTTCTTGAAGATAGTCCAGCATGACAAGTTTTATAGAAGTATCCATTAATTTAAATACAACTACAGTTAAAGCGACTGGACTGTAATTTGTCGGATCAGAATACCGGCGTTACATTTGCCGACTGCAGCATTGAAGTTAGTTTGCCAGAGTTAAAAGAGTGGCTGAAAATAAGTGTTAATGGTATCGCTATTTGTTTGCTAATTTGTTTGTAAAAAAAAGGCTGAGATAGTCCGGCAGCCAAATGGCATATTTCAGGTTGACCCCAAAATGTTGTATTAAGTTTTTTTTTTACCGCTGAATTTGATCAAGGACATGGTCAGCTTCACGAAACCTCTTGATGACATTCTGTCATCCTTAGGCATCTCGATATACCCCCCCCCCCCACCCCCCAAAAAAAGGTTTTTGGGATGTAAATCTTTAACCGTCAACAAATCAAAAGCATAACGTGAAACAAAAATGTTCAGCACACAATTCTGGACAAGACAGGTGATACACATCTTTTAGGTAAAAGCAACCATTGAACGGTTGAACCCGAAAATCGTATTTCAAGTTTACTCCCCTTAACTTGCACTAGTGCTCAATTGTTCAATTGATTGTTACAGTTTCAAAGTGCTCTGTTCAGCTTTCTAATAGCCCGAAATGGACGACATGCTAAGCATTTTCTGGAAAGGTGGGGACCTGTTCTTTCTATCAAACCTAACCGAAAATGTGTAACTTAGATAGGGACCGTCCTACATCCATCTAAAGGTGAAGAGGTAATTGCGTAGCGGCGAAAGCGTATGGTGATTTTCGAATTTAAACTTAGTCTTGCGCAGCACAAACATAACCTCAGAATCGTGACTGGAATCAATATAAACACTAGAACGACACATCACTTGAAATTTTTAGCAGCATTGCGCTTTACATTGGTAGTGTATGGCTATTTGTGAAGCAACACAATTCGCTGATCAAGCATAAGTTACCGAAGTTATCAACTACTGTCCCACCTTTCTTGCCAACAGCACTCAATGTGACAATCCGAGATAGAAATAGGGATACCATTTATATATATTTTTACGAGATACTGCATTTCTGCCCTCACATGGGTGCCGTGTTCAATGCATTCAACATAAAAATAGAGGTGCTTGAGCAAACGCTTGCCCAATTCGTGTTCAAGCACCTCTGTTTTTATGTTTTAATGCCTCGAAGACGGCTCCCATGCGAGGGCAAACAAACATATTGTTGCATTTTAAAATTGTGCCCGAATGCCTTTACACGGTGTCGACCCATACTTCCTACACAGTATACTTTTCCACCATTCGTCCACACCTTTATTCTAATGTTGCTTCATTTCTCTTCGTTATTATGTTGGTTTCTCTTATAAAACTATAGTGTCCGCGGCCTATCTCGAGTTCGTCCCAGAACGAACACAGATAATCGATTGTATGTTTTTGATAGCAGAGCACCTTGTTGATATCTTAGATGGTTACAAAAACAATAGCGGTCGTCGATTAAAGCCGCTCCCTACAAGAAGATGTAGCCGCTCATAAAATACCTGCTGGACTCAAGTTACGCTGCGTGCACAATAATCGAAATAAATGAAGAGAAATGAAACTGCAATGAGAGAGTTATAAAGAAACACACCCTTATCTTGCGAGGATTGCAGTGAAGTCCAATGTGCGGTCACACGATGACACGTGGAATTTTGTTATCTTGATGGCAGCACACTGAGCTTCACTGCAGTCCGTGCATGCTACGACGGGTGTTTCTTTAAATACAAATAAAATATCACTCGCCTGAACATAGCCAATTTATTTTCTGACCACCTCCGCACACTCTCGCCACACACACAAAGATTATAGTGTCTGCGGCTTGTCTTGAGTTCTCCGCAGAACGAGATAATCGATTGTATGTTTTTGATAGCAGAGCACCTTGTTGATATCCAAGATGGTTACAAAAACAATGGCGGCCATCGATTAAAGCAACCCCATCCAGGAAGACGTAGCCGCTCACAAAATACTAGCAGGACTCAAGATACACCGCGCACACAATAGCTGGGTATATCCTAAATGTACTCCGAATAATACTTTCATAATCATTGAGAATATAGTACCAAAAATTTACTGAATGTATCATTTCAGGGGAATCCCGGAAGCAATCATATGGTCTAAATATTGAGTGAAAACCACATGCTGTGCAAAATTTTAGGTAATGGGGCCAGTAATAAGTTAGGTTGGGGACACTGAGGCCAAAAAAATTGGGGGGAGGGGAGGAGAATTGGAGGATAGCTAGGGATGCTAGGTTGCTTTTATTCCACCGGAGCCTTTAAATACAAACTCCTTTTCAGTTTAAAAGCAAATTTTTCAATATTGCAGTTTAAGCCTTGTATGTCTTTTTGCAACTCTTTAACGTCTGGTCTTGGGGTGGGGGAATCTTGGTCCCCTTTGTGTCCCCTCTTCCATACTACGGCTGCGTAACTAGAGAGGTGACGTAGGGATGACATAGCCAACCCTTACCCCAAGACCGGAGATTAAAAAAAAAGCCTTAGTTTATCGGGTGCAAAACTGAGGACAAAACTCTGAAGGAAACCTAGTAAATAGCGAAAAAATAGATTCTCGAACTTTTTAGGAACAAAACTGGGGGGGGGGGGAGCACTCACACGACTGTGAATAAAAACAGGTGTTCTTACCCATCAACCGACCCAAGTTTTAATTTAATTTTTCGTCAGCTAAACTTTTTTTTCCCATAGGCCTTATTGGTACCGCAATTTTACCAGGGAACACAAATTACTTCATTAAAAAACCGCAATTCAATTTATTCTCCACCTTTGTTTTTGATCATCGCCCTAGCTCTTTCTTGAGGTAAACACGGAATAAACCTAGTTGTCGGCCTATAATTATCGTTTTGCCTGTTTCTTTGCCGATTCGGTGGCCAATTTACTTAAAATGACGGATTCGCGTTCAGTGCCCGCCAAGCGGCTAGGTTACGTCTCCCTATCAGACGTGCAAGTACGGCTATAAGCTGTAGGCAGAGTTAAGTTACCCAACACGCGGTGAAAACTGAGTCGAATAACGGACACGCGCCACATCTGACAATGGGATCGCACGTTTAGACAGCGAATAAAAGATAAACGATTTCGTATAAAAGTGTATCCGGTAGTGTATGGAGGAAAACCTGTCAAATATACCGGAAAGAGTAGTGTCCCTTTAACCATAAGAATGCACTAAAAAAGGGTCAAGGAAAAAAAAAGTGGCACCATTATTAGAAAATAAAAACGAAGAAAACTGTAACAGTGTCACATGGGAACAGGGCCTGGCCAAGGTCAGCTAATATAATTTGATACCCCTAACACGTTTGTGCGGGCCCCCCCCCCCCCGCCCCTTAATAACTTAACACGCTTAAAAAAATGATGGCTTAATTGGATGGGTACCACTGCCAGAACATGCGAACCTGATAACACGGTCCCAGAAAATTCGGTCACAGTAAAAAATTTTGTCGCAAGAGTAAAATAAAAAAAAAACCTGGTTTAAAAACCTAAATAAAATCCCAGTTAAAAATTGATAACCAACTATGACAGTATGTCCCAAGTTATGTTATCAGAGTCCCTGCGCACTAGGCGGTCAAGTCGCGCGACCAATGAGAATCGGGATGCTTACGGTGTATATAGCACCACGCGCTTGGCCACCGCGGCCACTGGATCCCGGGCGGCGTGCAGGCCCACAAGGCGACAACGTGTGCTCCGTATTCATTTTTCACCACGTGATGGAGAATAATCAAGGGAAAATGGACGCGGCCGCGGCGTACGTCGCCGTGTTTATTGGCCGCGACGACCATTGGCCGCAGCGACCTGGTCTTAGAAATGACCAGGTCGCTGCGGCCAATGAGAACGCTTACGTTGCATGTAGCACCGCGCACTTGGCCGACGCAGCCAGTCAGTTGGAGTGGCCACCGGGATTACGGGCGGCGTTCAGACGACCACAGGGCGACAATACTTGCTCCGTGTTCATTTTTCATCACGTGATTGAGAATACTCAAGGGAAAACGGACGTGGTCGCAGAGCACGTCGCCGTGTTTTTTATTTTGGCTGCGACGACCATTGGCCGTATGAGCTGACCGCCTAATGCGCGGTGGCCTAACAGCACACCCAGAGTGTCACTGTTCATATTGTCCGGCAGTGAGTTTCCGGCAGTTCTGACTGGCGTGGCTTTAGGGTGTTTATTGTTCCCGTGCGATGTGCAGCTAGCTCCCCCCCCCCCCCCTCCCAACCTGAGTTCTGGTTGCGCTGTGGCAGGTCTGCAAGCGATAACAAAATGTAATTTAGATTTTATAGTACTTCATGAAGCTCAACTTGTTTGCATTTATTTACTTAAATCCACTTAGGCACTCTACACCCGAGTTCACTTTTTTTTCTTGCGAGACCGTATTTTCGTACGGATTATTATACGCAACCGAATAGTCGCACTATCTCTATAATTTTGGAATAGAATTGTTGTGAATCCAGTTGGATGGCATCATAATATGGACAAATTTTTATGAATAACCATTGATGCTGTAATTGAAGCCGGCGGGCGGTAATATGAGAACCAACAGGTCAATTCAGTAATTTCCGTGCCACTGACTTCAAACAACATGCAACACAAGAGAAATAAATTTAGTGCGTCCGAAAAACGAGACGCTAACTACACACACCATAATAAGAAAAAGCCGGGGAGAAAACAACTAAAACATTAACATGATAATTAGTAACAGTATAACTGTATAAAGGTCATAAAAGCCCTGCAGTAAAATTACGTACGCAATCATAGGGTGACACACACAGTCTAGAGAAAATTCGTAAACTATTAAATACACGGTACCTTCTTTTTTTTTTTTACACATTTTTCCTT
>JAHWFP010124302.1:41273-112275 GCA_023313725.1 Lithobius niger | reverse complement strand
GCTGTATTGACTGTGGGGAGTTCAAGCGTCTGACGGCCTTAGCTTGCCACTACACAGCCGGCCAGCTAAGGCCGTCAGACGCTTGAGCTCCTCACAGTCAATACAGCTATCTCAATCGGCTGCGAGTCATAATCAAAGAGTGACATCTGTCGGCATTAATTTCTGAGCATTCCAGCAAAGCAATGGCGATGTCCGTGTCGTGTTTTGGTGATGTAGTAATTAAATTGTTATATCGGACGTACGTAACGTATTCTTACCGCAATTCTTGTGTTTATTTATTGTGTAAGTGATCCAAAAGTCAAACATACATGTCAAAATGGATGTAATTGCCCTTTAAAGGCCTCCCGCGCACTGAGCAACTTGGCCGCGCAGCCGGGTTGCTGCAGCCAATGAAAATGAATAGTGCGTGGTTTTACATAAACGGTAAGCATTCTCATTGGCTGCAGCGACCTGGCCGCGTTGCCTGCCAAGTTGATCAGTGCGCGGGCGGCGTTAATGTTTATTTAGGATAGAAAAGAAGGTATCGGTCGTTAAGCTTTGGAGCTTTTTGAAGGCCCACGCTACAGATGTTAAGTATCGGTGCACACATGCATTTTGTAACGCTCGTTGACGCTGCGTTACCACATTTGCGGTTTGGTTTACGTGACATCTGTTGGGTCTGCACAGTGCACACATACCTGCGTCGACGTTGCGTTACCGCACGTCGCTCGTGCGTTCGTTTTGCACCGCACTTTTCCCCGTCAACGCAACGGTAACGCAGCGTTAAAAAAACGCACCTACGTATCTCAGTACCTTGTGTGTCTTGGGCGGTGCACACATTCGTCGTTTATCGCAAAAGCGTTACCGAAAATGGCGTCCAATTTCGAAGAAATAGACATGGTAATGTTTATTGGGGGAGTAAAGAACTATCCTGAAATACGAAATGTTACTGCAGAAATGATTGAAGACTCATTGGGAAGTAATTAAAGAACTTATCCGACTTTTTCAGTTAATCTGCAAAGGTTGTATAATATATTCCCCTGGTACGTCTTAAAATCAGTATATGAATGTACCAAATATCGTCGCTTTGGTTTGAATATACAGGGTGAGGCAAAAGTCTGGTCACACGCAAATAACTGCCGATATAATGGTACTATGTTAATTCTGAAGACACATTTGTAATGTAAGTCAAATATGGGGAAGCCAATGAAGATATTTCCAATGACCTTGAAATAATCATTCAAGGTCATCTGCATTCTATCTTCCAAACGGCGCAAGATACAGCAAAAAAGTGAATTACAAAGTTGTACGCGAGCATCAACCATGACAAACTGCGAAAACAGATTGAAAATCGGAGCATAATTGCAAGAGTTATGAGGAAAACAATATAGCAACAAAATCTTTCCTGAACGTTTTAACTGCCATGCAGTGAATGCACTATGCGATGCGAGTCTTTCCTGCGTCAATCAACGCAAGTGAACGAGTGCAGTTCAGTATGGAATTAAAGAAAACAACGTATGATAAAGATTAGGTCTAAATTGCGCCATCATTCACAACACAGAAAGCCACGTTCGGTATGTGATTATTTTCTGGTTTTACATTTAGTATTTTTTTCCGGAGCTTTTGCCCCTTTGAGTGACATCCAGCCCGGTTGCCACAATCGCCAAAACGCATTGTTGTTACGAATGCCCATACTTCATTTCCGAAGGCAGAAAAACTTTTTTTTCTGCTACTAGAAAACTTACGACTAATGTATTGTTAAGGGATGATTATTTTTCTTGTGTTGTGAAGTGTATGGTACCATAATGAAAAAACAATATTTGAAGTAAACAGCGAATAAATAGAATTTTTCAAAGATTTTCTCCTCGTTCTTTGGGGCACTTTCATTCCTGTCCCTCTCAGCCCCCCCCCCCCCATAGTTATATTTATGTCATGTCTTCCAGTCGGTATCATGTACGTTTGAATAATGCTACAATTAGCCTACTACTACAAGGTAAAATTCCCCCAACCACCACCAAAAAAAAAAAAAAAATTTTATTTGCGCATACGAATGCCCAAACCTTTAAACATATTTTCCCACCCGACCACCTCCTTTTCGGCGCATTCTGATCGTAGGCCTATCCTGCATTTTCTTGAAACGTATTTCCTAAAAAAAAAGGCCGATGAAAGTACTATGTTATGAAGGGGAGGGGGGGGGGGGAGGTATGTGCGTTGTCCTAGGTGGCGGAAATATAAATCTATCTTTGCTAGTGAGCAAGTGACGCTAATTCATCGTGTCAATTGTTTCCTGTTAACCATAAACTTATAATTTACCCTTTAATGGAAGTAATTTGTAATGAGATAATGATTTAAGAAGCTTTTAAAAAGTGCGGGAATTCGAAAGTCCAGGGTTTTCCCACCTCTGGGTTTAAGTGAGGGCATTCGTAACGGCAAAACGTGTTTTCGTTGTTGGGGTGATTGTTGCGACCGGCCTGGAAATCACTCAAAAGGGCATTAGGCTTCGGCCCCCCCCCAAAAAAAATGTAAATTCAGTAAGTAATCACATACCGAACGTGACTTTCTGTGTTGTGTTAGGCCTAATCCGTATTCGTGTTCGTTTACTGCAATCTGAAATTTAACTGCAACCATTGCTGCAGGGAAGACATGGCTCGCATGTACTCTCTTGTAGAGGCAGCCCCTAAGCTTCACTGCATGGCAGTTAAGACGTTCAGGGAAGATTTTGTTGCTATATTGTTTTTCTCATAACTACTGCAATTATGCTCCGATTTTCAATCTGTTTTCGCAGTTTGTCATGGTTGATGCTCGCGTACAACTTTGTAATTCGCTTTTTTGCTGTATCTTGCGCCGTTTGGAAGATAGCATGCAGATGACCTTGAATTATTTTTTCAAGGTCATTGAAAATATCTTCATTGGCTTCACCATATCTGACATACATTATAAATATGTCTTGAATTAACATAGGACCATTACATCGGCAGTTATTTGCGTGTTACCAGACTTGTGCCTCACCCTGTATATTTTTTGTGCACGAGGTAGGCGAAAAAGGCAATATCGTCTCATTGGTTTCAAAATATAACTTTTTGTACACTTGGGGTTAGCAAAATGGGTTGCGGCTGAATGCGTACTGGCGGTTTACGGTCATGTGTGTATTGATTGCTAGCGTCAACGCAGCGTCACCGCGCATTAAAAAAAAACGCATGTGTGCATTGATTGGCAATGTCAACGCAGCGGCAACGCAGTGGTAACGCAGCGTCAAAACGCATGTGTATACCGGGCCTACGTGGAAGGAACCACCATCGTGTCAGCTGTTTTTTTTTGACGCGGGAGGGGCGAGAAACAACTGGAGAAAAACTCCTGCATATACCACCCCCCCCCCCCTCCCACGTGGTAACATCAACGTAACACTTGCCGTAACCCTCACCTGACATTACGTTAAATTTTCGAACTCCAGTTGTAAACAATTTTGTGGCTGAATTAGTTTTTATAAGCTGAACTCAGTATCAAGTGGCGTAATAACCAGTGATGTTGAATAAATAAAACTTCCAAGTGGTAAACAGAAGTCAGAAAAATAGTTTAGTATGGCCAATAGAATTCAGCGGGGAAAAAATTGGTAAAACGTTTGCGAACAATAATTTATCAAAAATTTGTGTGTTACAAAACACTTCGTCATATCCCCCCCCCCTCCACCACCATAACAGATGGTAACACATTTACTTAATCCTTTCTGCAGGCTTTATGTAATTCGTGAACGCTCCCCATGCTTGTTTCACGTACTTTGACGACCACTGAACTTTTATTTCACACTCACTGTTTGGCAGGAAAGCCACTCGGTCAGCGAAACAGAATCATGCTTATAATTTCCGTAATTCCTAAACTAACATCCCGAATTTCGTTCCGTTTTTTTTTAACGGCCATGCCTTGCCAATGTCTACAAGTTTCTAATTTACACTAGGGTTCTACGAAACATGGTTAAAAAGTTAGCAACATGATGACCTTGAAAATGGGCGTCAAGGTCATTGAGCGGCACGTGATTAATTGGCTCCCTGTTCACCTATATACCATGCAAAGTTCCATTGCCCTAGCATTAACCATCTGTGATTGCCAGGGGTGGCCCTTCCTTTCTGCCCCACCCATCATAAATGTTGTATAGTTGGAAAATTCTGCTGTATAAGGCAAATACCGACGTTTACAGACTTTACTTGAACGTCAACCAGGAACAACGTTTTCGCAACATTAAGGCACATACGCAACTAAAAAAAAATTGCACCATAACCATAGATGTTCCAAACAGTCATTTACAGGCCAGGCCTACCGTCCTTCAAAGCAAATAATTCATACACGGTAAGGCTTTACCAAAAATCGTGATATGCCTGGCAATAGAGAAGGAAAAAGATACAAACAGCCTCTTCATGTTGGGTTCCAACTGTGATACATTCGAATATTTAGTCGTCTATAAGCCCTAATGATATAATGTCTTGGGACTGTTAGCTTCATTTTATGGTTAGTAAGACTGTGTATTTCATTCGCCTAGTTTTTTTAACTCCCAGTTACTCTAGACCCCTAACTCGGATTTTATTTTTTAATGCACGGTGGTGACGTCACGCTAATACATCCCCATGCTAAAAGTGTAGTCGTTATATACGGTTAATGTGAAAACCCATACTCGTCACAGTGGGTTAATTTTGATAACCCACACTTTTTTGATAATCTAACACTTTTTACGGGGGTCTACACAACCCCTGCTCCACCGTGTGACATATGACCCGACTTTTTTAAATTACCGTACACAACACAAATGCAACCAGCATAAACAGGCACATTTACAACCTGGGACACATTTCTTTCTAGCCTAACACGAAAAAAAAACCTCGCGTACTATGCTAGACCCCCACCCACGGAGGAGTGGCCCAACCCTCTTTCGTTCCGACGGTACGAAAACTAGGCTACTGACACTTTGAAATACACCTAAAAATCTACGAGACTCAAGCGAATAGTGCTTTTTATATACTCATCTTATTTAAACTATTAAAGTAGAAAAAAATACAGTTTTACCTTAAACACAAACATTGGTATAACGCAGCGTCTCACCCCTTCGGTCGGCCTTCATACACAGGAAGCTTCCAACCCCGTTTCTAAACCGGAAATTCCGTTCAAAAATTTACATAAATCGCATGTAAAAAAATCTTAAATTCTTGAAATAAGTCTTTAAAAAACTCTTAATAACACGATAAATTAGCTCAACGTCACACCTTAGCATTAAAATACATATCCGTGTGTCCTAGTCGATTTAACGGTTATAATTGCTCTTGAGCTCGAAACGGCTAGGCCACTATCTCGGGGCTGGAGGGAAAAACTCGTGGGCTTCGCCCACTCGTTTTTCCCTCCACCCCCTCGATAGTGAACTAGCCGTTTCTCGCTCGCTCGCAATTATAACCGTTAAATCGACTAGGACTCACGGATATCTCTTACTTAGCTTTAGGCGGCATATCGATTAATTCGGATAATTTTTATCGACCTGAAAATATTTGCGACTAATTTCAGCTATAGCACTACTTTCGGCGAAATTGATGCTAATTTACGGCTCATATCCTTTTTTTTGGAATTCCCCTTCAATCTTTGTTTTAATTAACATGCGAAGCCGTAGACAAACAACGTCATACAAATTTTGGAATTTTTTTAAAGCCCTCTCTCATTCATGTTTTGTCACCACCTTTACAGCCCCTCCCTCCCCTTTTCCCTGATCGAGAAAGTGGAGTCATGAATGTTGACGAAAATATTTGATGATTTTTTTAAAATTGTTTTATTTTGGTTTTCCACCCAGCCTGGAAGTAACCTGCAGCTTTGCTTCGTGAACAAGATTATGTGGTAGTGTCCTCCGCCCCCCCCCCCCCCCCATTTGTCCGAAACTGTTTTTATTGATAAACGAAACCATTCTACTGATAGGGTTTAGAATGCATATGGAAAAATTTAAATAAATCAGGTACTTAGTTTAAAATTTTGCGTGGATGTGGATATACACATAGATCCAGACAGACAGACAAACACCAGGAGAGAATAAAAAAAAAACTCCATTGCTCCGTTTCGCCCCACGCGTCACTAAAATAAAAACTGGCCCGCGTATATGCAAAACCAACTGAACTCGCCATGAAAAACGGTTTTTATGAATATCCCAAATTATTTTTCCATAGGCTGACCTGGAAGCTGGATGTTCCATACAGTATGGCTGAACTTAATCTGTTCTCTGTTTTCCCCGCCTCTCCAGTCTTCCAGCACTGAATTAACAAAGGCTTTTCATGCAGGAAGCCATGTTAGCGTCAGCTCGTGCAGAGGAAGGGTCATTATTAAAGAGGCGGACAATGGGCGATTTGTATGCCAATGGCGGAGCCGATTAGGTTGGGGGGAAATGACTCGACGTGGCTTAACAGAAAGCGGGCTTAATGGATGCAACAAAGCCTTATGAATTGAGTCAACTGTTTTTTTATTCAGCCACTAAATTGACAGGCTGAAGGCTTAACAAGCTAAGTCTGGAGATGAAGTACGGATCACGAATTTCTTTGTGGAGTGTAGATCAGAACAAATTTGTTAGGGTTACCGACTGTTGCGTTTAGGCATAAGTGCGCCTAGGGTCCCTCATTTTAGGGGAATCCAAAAGTTTTTTTTCTTCAAGACCATTAAAAAAGTAAGGTTTTTCAAAACGGTTAAAAAAAGTAAGTTAACTTCAGCTTTATTTACCAACCAAATAAGACAACCTCACAAGAGCTGATATTCGCGAGTGTGAACTCAGCAAAGACAGAAAATAAATCTGGTGAAAACACAAATCTGGGTCCAGTAATACTACCAGAATTAAGATCTAAATAATCTTCTATTATTATTACTACCTTATCGTGAGTTGACAAAGAGTTCTGTTAAGTTGATAAAGAGCTCGTTCCAACAGAACTTTATGTACTCCTTTAGGTATATAAATGAGTTCCGAAGATGGCAATTACTCGGCCGAGCGAAAGAGGCTGCTTATTATTCCTTATTTGATTTCTGCCCAGTTTCCAGTTTTGTCCAGTGCTCTACTTAACATGATTTCTACCTGCCCTGTCTGTGCCTCAAAAATCTTGAATATCTGCAAAAACATTTGAGGTAGGAATTTTACCTTCGAAATCTTTTTTTTTCATACTCCAAAGCTCCTTTTTGAAATTTCAATAAAAAGCGAACAAAATGGCGAACGTTCACCGTGACCGAAACAAACAGACAGACAGACACACATACAGTACGTTCCTAAAGCACCGAACAGAGCGAACAGAACGCACCACTGTTACAGACAGTTTGGCTCCAAACTTGACGTCGCGCGTGCGCAGTGATGTTGCGTCAGACGTTCAGTACCTTCCTAAACTACAATACAGCTCAACGAGCTCAGCAGCTTATTGATACGTCATACCTTCACCGCGACCAGACCAAGCTAATGGATTTAACCAGGATTGGCTAATAGATGTGACCAGGCAAGAGCAATGCCAAATTGCGAACCATCTCAGGGAGGTGGTTTGCTGGGATGGAGGTTTGAGCATGCGCGAGCTAACAGTTTTGACGAAACGGATTCGTCGCTGACGATGTTGACGTCAATCAAGCCGCATCAACAAGGATATTAGCAGGGAATGTGCGAAACTGTCACCAATAGTGGTGCGTTTGGTTCGCTCTGTTAGGTCGTTTAGGAAGGTACCGATACAGTCACCTATATGCTCCGTCCCTCACTCCACTCCAGGCGTTCAGCTTTGTGCTTTTCCGGTATTGGTTAGTGACAGACCAGGGGCCTGTCAGCCTGTGTTATTTCTCGCTCGGGCCGTGTGACTTTGAAGGGTCACGTGATCAACGCATACCAAGGCAAAAGCGGCGATCGGCGAACGAAGGTGTGCTGTAAAAATACGATTTGACCAGTTAACCTACAGCATACAAAGCTTTATGACTTTAGCTGGCAATTTACAATCGTACTAATTTCATGTACACAACACTCTGCGTAAATAGAACTCATTTATTTGTCGGAAGATCTTATAAAATGAATAGTTTTGAACATTTAAAAAAACATGTTGCCAGTAAATTCCAGTCAAAGCATAACTTCAAAGCAAAAAGAAAAAAATAATAATAGGTCGAACCGCAGTCTAATAATTCCCTCCAACCCCCACCCCAAATAAAAAATAAACTAAAAATTTTGTTTTGTCTAGAATCCTAGACAAAAAAACACAGCTCTGGGGGTAACAAACCTAGGGGCAAAGTACAAAAGTAGCAAGAACCCCCCCCTTATTAGGGATTAGTTCAAGGGCGTAGTGCCCTGCTCCATCTACCCAAAATCCACTTTATTTAAACTCTAGATTCCGGTTTTGCCTATCCTAGAATCCCCATTGGGGAATGAGGGTGTGGGGGCACACAAACAAAAAAAGGCCCTGATGCAACAAGATGGTCCATGGGCAAAATACGAAAGTTGCTAGCAATTCCTCCCCCCACCCCCTCCAAAAAAAAGGGAAAAATTAATTTTTTTTAGGGGGGAGGAGAGTTGCTTGCTACTTTTTTTACTTTGCCCCTGGGCCGATTTGTTGTGTAAGTACAAAAGTAGCAAGCAACCCCCCCAAAAAATATTTTTTTCCCCTTTTTTTTGGGGGGGGGGGGGCATGAGGGGTAGAAGAACTTATACTACTGCCTACCACTGAAGCTTCAGAAAAGAAAAAACTAAATTCAGGTGTAAAAAAAAAGCCTTGATTCTGGCATCCTATAGAATTCGTTCCTCACTTACATCACCTGGGTCAAATTTCACCAACTTTGGGGCGGGTTTTTTTTTTGGGGGGGGGGAGGGGGGAAGGGGGGGAAGGGTGAACTCCCGTTTTGCCAAATCCCATTTCGCCAAATCCCGTTTCGCCAAAAAAAAAAAAGCAGATTAACAGTTTTGCCCGCAGGGGCCAGTCCCATTTCGCCAAATCCCGTTTCGCCAAAACGAATTTGACAATATGTTACGTACACGAAATTAAATACCTTATTTCTATGTAATGGGACTTTAAAAGGCAAACATTTAACAGAGACAAGCAGTGGTAGAATATGTCCAGTTGATTTATTAGCGTTTTGAAAACTGGCAATACGGAAGGAAAAACGTGCGCTTTAAATATAATTGTTTAGAATGCTTGGGCGTCACTACGTCAATGCCAAGGTTTTCTTTTAAGAATACTTAGTTATACACGTGAATCGAAATATTCGTCAAAAATTTTACATTGCAGAAGTTAAAGAGGCATGCCTAATTGTTAGTAATTTTTGATTAGTTGTGGTTTCTGATGCTATGTGTTTAGCCGCAGCGAGCGCGGGAGCGCGAGCGAGGCACGTAATTTGAAACAAATTATTTTGCAAAGTGGGATTCTGCAAAACGGGTGTTTGTCTATAAATGTCTGACCATCATCATGTTAAATGTTTTAAAAGTTTCGTGTGCCTAAAATTTCGTGAACGATATTTGGCGAAACGGGATTTGGCGAAACGGGACTGGTTCCTGAGGCAAAAACTGTTCACCTGCTTTCTTTTTTGCGAAACGGGATTTGGCGAAATGGGATTTGTCGAAGCGGGACGTAACCGGGGGGAAGGACAACTGCGGTCCGGAAAGTGAGAAGCGAAAAGAACTTAGACATGCAGGGACGATGGGGGAACCAGGCCAGTTGAAAAAGGGATTTTTTCCCCTTTTTTAAATTCTGCGTTTAATTTTCTTCATTTAAATTTAGTCTGGTAACGTTCTAAATCTATAAATCGTTAAATCGATAAATCTAGATCAATAAAACGAAGTCAGGAAAATTAATTTACTCATAAAAGTAATTTCCACCGTTTTATTCTGCCTTTCCGTGCAGTTAAAGTTAGCACACGTATCGAACAATGTTATTATTGCACTACCGTCCCATACTATAGTTTGTTCCACATTATGCTTTCAGAAAACTGACTGGATGACGACTCATTTCCTTGTACTAAGAGTGCAAAAACATGTGGATATCACACTTGTAGACTCGACAAAGTTACTGTTAGAGTTTACGAATGGGATGTTTACGGATTTTTTACACTCGTAATGGAAGAAAACGTGACGTCATACAGTCAGTTTTCTGAAAACATAATGTGGAACAAAGTATAACCAACGTACCGTCCATGCGTTTCTGCAACGGCAATGGACGCTCGCGGGTGGTTCAAATTTCCACGCTGCAACAGCGCAACTAAGGACTCTAGGCGTCCTATATCATATATATGATTCAAGTCCTCTCACCAGCAAAACTAAAACTAATTTCTCCGTTTCTATTCAATATATTTCGACCGAACTTGGCCAGATAGTAGATAGCAACTTTTCCAAACTTTACACCAACTTTTATGCAATTCCGTGCAAGAGTAAACGTACGGAGCCACACGGAAATTTGAAAACTGTTCACTTGTTGTTGTTGTTCTTGTGTGACACGGTTTCAGAAAAAAACTACTGCACCTACCTAAAATCTGAAACATGATCTAAGCAAGAAATTTCCATGGGCTTCATCCTAACAGAGATTACTTTTTCGATTGGTCAAGCCATTCCGGAGTTACAGGTCCCTGAACGATCATTATGATTGTTTTGCATTGTTTTAACCATTGTAATTAGTGAACAATGCCACTCAACAAACTCCATATCCGTTCCTCGTGCACGTGTTATGTCTTTGCCAAAAAAACGATTGTTGTGGGAGTTGGCATTAGTGTGGCCTGTTAGCCGCTCCTCTACCCAATGGGTAGAGTCGTATAGGGCATGTGCGACTTTTGTGTGAACCTGTTGAATACTGGGTGTACTGGTGTACTGGGTGTGTCATGTTAGATTTAAGTAGTATTTAAGTCTCCTTGACCGAGTGTACGGCTTCAAGGCCATTTTGACTCGAATAAAGCATTAAAGCAGTAGTGTGGTCTAATGTGACAGTGAGGTTTATGGTGTGTAAGTCGATGTGTAAGTAGGATAAAGTTATGTATAGTGGGGCATAAGGCTACGGGCCATGGCTCCGAATTAAATGCTCGTGAAAGAATTCGTGTTTCAGCTAAACGATATAGATTTAAACCAAACTATAATCTACGTTGTTAATCGACCTCGAAATTGGCAGCTAGAAACGATAGAATGGCGTATTTATTTCGAAGATGGAAGCATTCAGAGCTGAGTTGAATTGTTTCGAAGTGGCCAGCATCAATCGACTGCATGCATAAAGCTTTGTAGCGCGACGCCATAGCTGCAAAAAAGGTACTACACGGATTACAAACAAAAACGTCAAGTGTGCCGTAAAAAAGGGGGTTATATGATTGAATTTTCACTTGTTAAAATGACCACGGATAAAAATTGATGATTTTTAATTGTAATAATCAAATGTACAATTGAGAAAATTCCATCTGTTTAAGTGCTGTTGTGCTTTACCATTCATATATTTAAAACGTAAAGCACAACAGCACCTAAACAGATGGAATTTTCTCAATTGTACATTTGATTATTTCAATTAAAAGTCATCAATTTTTATCCGTGTTCATTTTAACAAGTGAAAATTCAATCATATAACCCCCTTTTTTTACGGCATACTTGACGTTTTTGTTTGTAATCATTTATTAACAGAATGTGACAGACACGCTAGGAGCCAACGAGTACCTCACGGCCGGACAACCGAACGGGATTGGCATCTGAACAAATTTTATGTGGGAGAAGCCCTCAGTATGCTAGATCTCGCAATTTAATCGTTAGGCTTCGTTATTCTTCCCCTGTTTAAAAATTAACAGGCAGCTGAGTAAAATAAGAATTTTCTCGCGTATAGTTTCTGCAGAAACCAATTCCCTTCGGTTCCCATGCCGTACAGTACTGGACGGCTCCTAGTGTGTCTGTCACTAATACCGGAAAAGCATTAGTTACAGTGAACGAGGAAGGCAGGCAGCTTCAATCCCAGTTACACGAGTCTTGCTAATTCCTCTCCTGAGGGCGTTCTTAGCTGAAATTACTCAGAAATGTGATGTAAAAAAAAAAGAAGAAGAAAACAGTTCACTACTGTTGAAGCTAAATGGTGATTGAACAGTAAAATAATTTTTATTTTTAACAGTGAGTGGTCGACGAAGCTGACTGCATGGTGTTGTTATACACTGAGGCGTATGTTACAACAGGTTCAGGTAGGAGATTAATTGAAATGAAGCGAAAACAATACACACTATCAAAAAAAAAAAAAACAGGATAGTAGTATAAACGAAATGTTACGCAAATGAACAAGGTAAAAAGTAAATAAAAAAGCGGCAAAACGTAAAAATTTGCAAGAAATAGAACGGAAGTTCATATCACGAAATAGCTTTCTCCGGTTCAGATTAATCAACCGCCCAAACAGATGCCTTTGAAATCGTGCACATTATTCATTATTTTTTTGCCACTTGCAGAATATCAAGTGGCAAAATGTTTCTATCTGCTAGATAAACCACAGACTGACATTTTCATGAGATGCAATTGAGACCTGTGGAGACGAGACGAGACGAGGGGGCGTGACTTGACATGACGTAAAAATAAATCCAAATATCGATTGTCAAGTCGAGATTAGTAAAAACCTATCTCATCCCGACCGAATATTTCGGCTGTCAACCATGTCGGTGTGGACCTTTTCGTCGACGGCCTGTTTGGGTCCGCCCAATCAGCGCCTCGAGCCACAAAAGATATAAATGCATATGGGTTACCGTAATATTAGGAAAAGCATTCAAATTAAAAGACTCAGCTGCCGAAACTGACGAGAGCCTTAGTGCCGGTGCACACGTGCGTTTTTTGGACACTGCGGTGACGCATCCAATCAATGCACACGTGCGTTTTATTAACGCGCGTTGACGCTACGGTGCCGCTTCGGTGACGTATGTGCGCGTTCGGTTCCCTAACCTCGTGTATAAAAAATTATAGTTTGAAACCAATGAGACGTTGTTGCTTTTTTCGCCTACCTCGTGAACAAAAAATATATTTTAAAACCAATGCGACGAATTTTGGTACATTGATGTACTAATTTAAGACGTGCCAGGGAAAAATGTTATACATCCTTTACAAATTAACTAAAAAATTCGGATAAGTTCTTTAAATACTTCCCAATGAGTCTTCAGTCATTTCTGCAGCAACGTTTCATATTTCCGGATAGTTCTTTACTCCCCCAATGAACAATTCCATGTCTATTTCTTCGAAATTGGACGCCATTTTCGTTAACGCTTTTGCGGTAAACGGCGGACGTGTGCCCCGCTCAAGTCATCCAAGGTACTCAGAGACGCAATTGCGTTTTTTTAACGCAGCGGTACCGCTGCGTTGACGGGGAGAATTGCGGTGCAAAACGACCGCAAGAGCGGCGGGCGGTAACGCAATGTCGACGCAGGTACGTGTGCAGTATCCAACAGATGGCACGTAAACCAAACCGCAAATGCAGTACCGCAGCGGCGACCGCACGTGTGCACCGGCGCTTAGACCTGATTCTGAAGGCCACTCAAGTAGCAAGGCGTCCAAATTGCTAGTGCCACCCATAGCCAGATTCCTTCCAAACTGTGAAGACTGTAAATGTTGAAGTTCTGTTTGAACGAAGCACTAACTATTTGGACGTCTCTTCAAGGGTCCTTTGGCAAGTAGCCGTTCGTAATACTAAACTCACTATTCCAGTCACCTGTTGGATTTGTTTGGAAATCTGAATGGTCACAAATGCAGGTAAAAATACGTGAGGTATGTGTCTACAGCATAGAGTAGCATTCGGATTCAATTTTAATAAAAAATTTACTTCATACCTCATTCACACCAATTTAACGTTTTGGGTATGGGCAAATAAATATGGAGGGGGGGGGGTCACGTAAATAAAGAATAAATCACAAGGTAAAGAGGTAAACGAAGCAAACACTCTGCATTAAAGACTGGCTTTGTTAGGATACAAGATACACTAACCTGAGAAAAAAATAAAATACAACTACTCCGACTGAGACTCGAACCCTGGACCTCCCCTAACTAGGACGGGCACTCTAACCACTGTGCTACCGCGGCGGATATTGGCTGCAGGCTCCAGCCGAGCTAAGTAGCTGTTCAGTCTTTCTCAGTGGTGGCCTAGAGGTCACTAACATACACAAGGAGGGAAAAGTGGAGTCTAAGAAACGGTTACACACT
Organism: Lithobius niger; assembly: GCA_023313725.1. Taxonomy (NCBI): domain Eukaryota; kingdom Metazoa; phylum Arthropoda; class Chilopoda; order Lithobiomorpha; family Lithobiidae; genus Lithobius; species Lithobius niger. The sequence continues at coordinate 98,159 of JAHWFP010124302.1, read as the reverse complement.
TTCTGTTGCACTCAGTTTACTGCTCAGTGGAGGACGTTTTCTGCCTGGACCATCAGTGCTTGAGATCCTCTTCAAGATCTTCTGAGGTCACAGCAAGGTCACAGCAAGGTCACAGAGGGGCAGTGGGCTCCTGCGCTGTAGCGTACTACTGTAGTGAATCGGGTGTTCGTCATTAGGCTCCTGCATCTGCGTGTGCATCTGCCTCTGCCATAGTGTGTACTGAGTGCGGAGCTAGTGTGACACTAATGTATTCTCGCGCAGTACCATGCAGTGATTGCAGTAGTGTATTTCTCGGTGTTTCATGGCTGCGGCTTTTGGGAGAATGTGTTGTATTTAGTGCGTTGGAGTTAGTGTGTTCTATTTAGTGTGTAATAGGGCGCCTGACCTAGAGTCCTGGCCCTAAAATAAAATGCAACAGCTCACAAAGTATTCATTGTTACGAGTTGTATTGTTTATAGGGCGTAACGGCCAAGGTTCTGAAATAAATAATCAGGCTCAGAAAGATGGCTTTTGCTGGCTTTAACTTTCGAACTATTAGTAGGTGCGATTAACTTGGCTAATAGGTTTAACCTTGGCGGCCTTTCCTTGGTTGAATACTGTCACTACTTTCAAATGCCGACCCTTTTTGGAAACTTGGAGGCTTCTCTTAACACCAGTTTTGGTTTTGGGTAGATTCAGATTACGGGACTGGAATTTGAACCAGCGAACGCCGTCTGATGCTTTTTTCTTACTGAACTCAATTTTACCATTTTCAAGATTTATATTTATCGGCAAATACATAAAGATAATGTATTATGCAAGGAATACATAAAGAACATGCAGTGAAGAACGCTGTTTTCACATAGGCCTATAGTCTAGTTTGACCAAAACAGGAGCTTCTCGCGCCTCTAGCTTTATAATTTGCAGCATATATTGAAATAAAAATCACATCGTTGCCCAGTTAGGTTTTGTCCAGCATCACTGCCTCCTTAGGTCAACACACCAACTTATTTGACAACTGAGCTATCATCACGTGAAAACCAAACGATTAAAAAATGCCCTGTAAGGTGGATGCATTTTGTAGGACAAGAATTCGCCAACTGGGGTATGTAATATGCTTGGACAGCGCCTCAAAGTGACTTGCCTACTTGCCCTGTAACCGCCGCAGATTGAGGTATTAATACGCTCATTGAATCGGCGTCAGCATACAGACGACCAAGGTTAACTGAGATTAACGCTCCGTGACTCGCTCAAGGTCAGCCCTTTTATCTCAGTCGGCCCTGCAGTCAACGCACCTCCGCTGGAATGAAGCCGTTCAACCAATGAGGATGGAGCGAACCGAGCCCCAACGACTGAGGAATCTGAATTCGCCGTAGGATCCACGTAAAAAGGAATTCAAAATAATATATTCTAGTCGTCACGTTTTAAAATGGTGTTATAGAGGCAGGTGAATAAAGCCTTACTGTACTGAAAATGATAATCGAGAAAAATTGATGTTTATCTTCCAGGGAGAGTAAGTCACTTTAATATTGTCCTAAACGACCATAGCGGAACTCTTTATAAACTCCTGCATGTGCAATAAACAATAAAATAAAGGTAGGTAATGCTCGTGGGGTGTCATTATAGGTCTGAGTTCTGCTAAACATTTCTTCGAATATCACATATCTTAGCTCTTTGGGCGAAGATAAGGCTAAACCTGCGATTAGAAAGTAATCAACATATATCGCGTATTAATCCTGGCTTACGCGAAGTTAGTGGCGCCATCGGGCGCCAGTTTGCGGCCACTAACGTGAACTAAAACAAGAAAACTGCACATAATGAATGACAAACATTTCGAAAAGTATGTAGAAATGCAAAAGAATCATGTGGCAATGGCAGCAATCATTTCCACACACCTTGTTTAACTTATTAAAAAATTCAGTCGTCTTTGCATTAAGAGCCGCAACTAACGTCAGATGGCGCTACCGTCAGATGGCGGTCTTGTGGGTTGAGGGCACATACGACATTTGTACAGTTTACCTGACTCAATAAACCAATTTTTATTCTTATATAATTCCATATACTAACATTGCTTAGGAGTTATTAATTAATATCTTTTCTTTGTAATCTATAGCTAAACTTCTCGAAGTCGGAGAAGAAACTTTCTTTCCCAATTATTGCTAGCCAACCATTAAGGTTTAAGCACGAACCGAAGCCTATTTCTTATCATGATGCGATCGTTTTAAGCCTGTAAATCTGTCAATGTCGCTAATTAATCGACAGTGAGGTTATAATATGCTTTGCAACAGCCCGTAACGAACGTTGTCAAAAATAAGAACATTATCGAAAACACCTCATGCTGAGGCCCAATGATAAAAAAAAAAAATCTACAAAGACATACTGTGCTATCAGACCCTATCACTCCTGTACACCTTTTCGAAATACAAACAATGTTGGGAATGAGTTACAGCGCCAACAAATCGGAGGCGCCGTAGAAACCATAAAGTTGTATCTCCCCCCAAGTCAGGCCAACGGGATTTTCACGTTCGTAGCGGTTAGACAGCACGCGCGCTTGAGAAGGCACGTGGCGGGTCGGGATTAATTCGCCTTTCTACGTACAATGCCTCTCAATTGATTTATGGACTTAAAAATTCGGAGTGGATCGTTGGAGGGGGAAGACGGTAGTGCGGGGGTGGTGGGGGAGAGACCGAAAGTTGAAAGTGAGCGTGGGAAGTTAATTAGGTACGAACTAAAAAGCTCAAGCAGAAGTAGTACGGCCCTGCTGAACATTCTCAGCGGATCTTAGAATGGGTTTAAGAATTGCTATGCAGCTAAACCCTGCTGTCAGGGTTTACAGTATTTGGCTACATTAATTTTTTTAATAAATGTCTTGGGCACTAAAATGCTTGAGTCAACGATTCAATTTTGAATATTGCTGGACATTTTTGAAGGAGACAGAAGTCTGAAAACTCAGGGAAATCACCAACCATCCCAGGGGGCCGAGATAATGTCAAGAATGGACCAGAATAGATCCCATAACCGCTGAAGGAGCCTGGTTGTCTCTCATACTGCCCTGGTAAATATATACTGGCAGGGATTTTGCCTGGGTTCACCCTTTCCCGTCATCCACCAGATCAGCTCCGTCAAGCATTAGCTGTATTCTACAAGCAATCACGACCACCGTACACACGATCTTGCAATTGTCGAAGTTTTACAAGCTGTTGCAAGTGCAGGGTCATGTGAAAAGTATCGTAACCATGGTAGCAAAACTACAAGAATCTATGACACGCTCGTCAAAATGCCTGACACTAAGATAAAGACTTCCTACTGAAAAAAAAATAAAACAATTTTTTCCGGTCACTTCTAAACTTGGAGATCCAACCAGCGGAGATGGTAGAATGAACTTGCTAGGGGGGGGGGGGGCAAGGCCGGGCATCATTTTTGACTTAGGTTGGCAGGCACATTGGTAGTTAATTACAATAAAACATGATCTACGTTAATCACAGATCATGTCCGGGAGCATGAAATTGCCCTTGAAAAAGCTTTAATTGCTGGTAAAAATCCAGCCTCCTTTTTTAAATATATGAAAAGATTATGCAAGCAGCCAAGCATGGTCCCACCCCTGAAACAGGGAGAGCATTTTGTGACCTGTGATCAGGTGAAGGCAGACCTTTTAGGTGATGTCTTTGCGGCAAACTTTTTACCTCCTGATTCTGTTACGCCTCTCTGGCAGGGGGATTTTGTCTCGTCTACTTTTCCTGATTTCTCAGTAACAACTGATAGTGTCCTCTCATCATTCTGCAGCATAAAGCCTAGCCGAGCTGTGGGTCCCGATGGGTTATCTGCTTTTCTTTTAAAAGAAATCCGTTACCAAATCTGTGTTCCGGTATCGTGGATCTTTAACTTGTCTTTAAGGGAGGGATGCTTGCCACCCTTTTGGAAGGAGGCATTAGTTGTGCCAGTTTTTAAAAAGGGGGATGCCTCTGATCCCAAAAATTATCGTCCCATAGCACTTACTTGTGTTCTTTGCAAAGTTCTGGAGAGGTTGATTCGCTCCGAAATGTTAAAATTTATTTCCCTGTCAAATTCGACCCTTTTTGATCAGTACGGATTTCTCCCTGGTCGTTCCACCACCATCCAGCAGCTGCTAGTGCTGGACTCTATCACTGATTCCATCGATGCTGGTGTACCTGTCGATTTGGTATTTATTGATTTTGCGAAGGCCTTTGAATCCGTCTCCCTCACTAGGCTGTTGGCGAAGCTTGGTTGTTTGGGCTTCCGGTGAGGCATCTGGTGTTGGCTAGCGTGCTTTCTCCTTGGGCGTACACAGCGTATTGTGGCGAGGGAGTCAACATCTGGGGCAACAGATGTGCTGAGTGGCATTCCACAAGGCTCTGTACTCGGCCCACTCCTGTTCGTGTTGTACGTCAGTGATCTACGAATATCAGCAGTTGATGTGCCCTTAGATAAATTTGCTGACGATGTTAAACTTCACAACCAGGTTTTCGACCAGGTCACTGTGAACTGTTTGCAGGCTGCCTTTGACGAGTTGCATGGTTAGTCGGGGGACTGGCAATTCCCTATTGCCCCAGGTAAATCGGAGACTATTCATTTTGGGTCTTCCAATCAGCTGTTCCATTACACCCTCAACGATGACACGATTCCAACCTCCAACTGTGTCAAAGACCTTGGGGTCTGGATTACCAGTGACCTCAAATTCTTAACCCACTGTAATCATATTGTAAAAAAAGCTAGGCAACGGGCTGCAGCCATCCGTAAATCGTTTCGCTCTGGGCATCGCTCCACTCTCCTTTGGGCATTTAAGATCTTTGTACGCCCTATTCTTGAATTTGCATCTCCTGTTTGGTCACCCTATTTGGTGCGGGATATAGATTGGATTGAATCAGTACAACGTAGTTTTACTAAGGCCATCCCTGGTTTAAAATCTTTGGATTATGCTGCCCGTCTCACCCATTTGGGTTTTGACTCTCTTGAGCTTAGGCGATTGAAAGCTGATATCTGCCTGACGTATGGCATCTTGCACGGGCAGGTTTGGGGTGATTTTTCAAATCTCTTCAATTTAGGACATTCTGAATGCACTAGGGGTCACCCATATAAGCTTACTGTCCATAAGGCTAACCTGAATTGCCGTGCCCAGTTTTTCTCTCACCGGGTTTTGAATTGTTGGAATGCGCTCCCGGCTGCTGTTGTCTCTGCAGTTTCGTTGCCATCCTTCCGTCGAATGTTGGACGAGTGTAATCTTAATAAATATCTTCGTAGATGTTAATTCTTATTGTTCTTTTTACTTCGCTTTATTTTTATTATCTTTATTAAGATTGATAATTGGCTTTAGCCAAGCTTTAACCTACGGTTATTTTATTTGCATTATTTTATTATTATTTTTTAAGAAACGTTGACAATTACACCCGGCTTTTCCCCCCACTTGTCCCACACGTTTGACGATGCCATCAGAGACCACTGTGTCCCTGGTAGGTCTAACCTTGGTGGTAAGGTATTCGTGACCCTAACCCATACCATCAACCCTTCCTCTGCAGCCGAGCCATCGTCTTCGTTTCAAACTTTTAAATTCTTTAACTTTTGTAATTTTTAGTTTTAACATCGGATGGCAGTCAGTGGCCACTAGGTCCTTGCCATTCCGGTTGCATTTGCAACAAACTTATATTATTATTACATTATTATTTTGGGGGTCAAAACAGCAAAATATGTACTCTTTCTCGGGGTATTGTTCAAGTGCATTTGTTGTGTCGTTGTGTGTTTTTAAATTTTTGGCCAAATGTTAGTGGTCTTTGCTAGACCCTTTTTGATTCCCTTTTCCCTTTCTTGGAAATAAACATTTTACTTACTACTTACTTACTTACTATCTCCCACTCCCCTCCGCATGCATTCCTCACTGTCATGCCCCTTTTTTACTAGCTGTTCTAAAGCGTAATTGAGTGCAAGTGAGTGAAAGGGTTTTCGAACCTGTCAAACAGCACAAAAATTGCTGCGTGTGCCGGCACCGCACAAGAGCTATTGCTCGTGCGTGGCATGTTGGCTACCGTAGAAAAAAAGTAGTAAAAACTTGTGAAATACATTATTTAATTTATGCAACTAATGTATGTCAAAAAATAAGACAAAAAAAATGGCAAAAGAAGGAACACAGAGAAAGAAGATGCTCACTGACACGTAATGCGTATCGTACTAAAAAATTCTGGTAAAAAAATATAAAACACACGAAAAGTGTATACAACTAGAAATCCTGTGAATATTCTTCTCCAAAAACGTAATGCAATAAAAAGTTACAAAGGAATTACTTAACTTACCTATCCCTGCTAATTCACGCATGTCTGGCCCATAGCTAAGTTAATTCACTCCATCAACTCCCCCTCCCCCTCCACAAACTAAAATGAAATGATCTTCATTCATACTGATATACCTATTACCGTATTTGTGAAACAATTCTTAAATTACAAACGTAAAAAAAATACTTACCTTGCCGGAATATCCTGGGTAAAGTCTAGAATATATCCACCCGATATCCACCTGAAATTGACTCCAAATGGCTCGTACACCTTCTAACATTCTCCTTAGGACACTTGAGCTTCCAGCCAAACGACGTGTCCATCTAATTCCCACCCACCCCCCTCCCTACACAAACTTGAGCTAACCTGCCAAAGGACTCGTCCATCTGACACCCACCTCTCCCTCCACAAACTAAAATGGTATGACCTTCATTCATATCGACATACTGATTACCGTACTTCTTGAAGCAATTTTCACAAAAACAAACACAAAAACGTTTCAATTAACGTTCTAACCGTGGTATAAATTAGTTGTTGGTACGAAACTCATGGTTATGGAGTATTGTACCACGGCTGCGATGATTTGGCCCATCCTGAGTGGGCAAATCCGTCTCGTGATGTGTACTCGATGAGCTTGCCCACTCTCAGCGGGCTAATCATCGCAACCGTGGTATAATACTTCATTACCATGACTTTCTCACTAGTAACTATTTCTGAATCAGTTGTTACATTTTTATAGTTGCATTGCGAAGAAATATGGCTCTTCAACAGCTGTCAGTGTTATTTCAATGACGACGCTAGCCTCCAGATTTCAGAACACACCAGCGCAAGTGACATACGACAAATATCTGGCAAACATCAACTCCAAATCATTAAGCATCACGCTTTTCGTGATAAACAGATTACACAACTTTGCTATCCAGCAATAAACCCATTCCAAACTGAGATATTATTGACACCGCAGATGACAGCCTCTTTGTGGGATTCCGGCTATAACAAATGCTTTTACCTCCAACATTTTTGGTGACTTGTTTGCACTTTTAAGCTTTTTCTTAAGGAGATGAGGCAGTGCAGTCATGCAAGCACTCAAGTGTTTTATTACGTGGGAGCTATTGTACGAGAATAGTTTTATGTTATTTGACCATGGATGTTCAAAAATTGTACAGTGGAATTTACAAAAAATGGTTGTTTATTTGCATACCTCTTAAATCTGTGTAGTAGATTTAAGAGCAACGCAAGGCTTTAAGAACGCGCCCTCATCAAACTGCACTCCTTGTCATCTTATTAAATTTTTTTGCGCGAAAGGTCCGTTGAACAACGTTAATTAAAAATTGAAGCTATTAAATCCTCAACTTCTTTATGACATCATGTTTACCGCAAAACTCAATTGGAAATTTTGATCTCAAATGTTAATATATTTACTGTTCTTTTATTTCCTACCCAAAATTTATTTTTAAAAGTTACACCATGATATTAGCAGATGTGGGTACCGCCTTTCTGTATGTAAAATGCACTCTAATGTTAAACGAATCAGTTCATAACAGGAGCCAGTTTATTAAAAACTATCCAAACCTGTGCGTGGATTCAATATCCCGGACTTAGCTTCTCCCCAAGTTTGGTCTTCTTAGGAAGGTAATTAGTTTCTTCAGTATTTAACTGTGTTTCACTAATCTTTCAATTTTATTCATCCACAACGTCAGAAACTTTAGCCAGCAGGCAATGCCTTTTTTTCCAGCATGACCTGACGAAACGTATTACCTGGCATGGACCAGATACGGGCTAGGATGCACTAACATGTGAATATTTCATCTGATGTAATTGGTAATTGTTACCGGCACTTCACCTCCCCCCCCCCACGTCAAACGGACTTCCGCTAAGTTTTTGGTGCATTACCGAACAAGTCGCGTACCTGTGTTTGACTGAACGACACAAAACCCTGTCACATACGAGAGCATTCGACACACAAGCAAGCAACATCTGAAAGTTACTCACAGTGGTTGTTACCAACAACTTTGATCAACTTTGTTCCAGCCAACGAGGTATGGCAGCAAACACATGACACGTGTGCCAAGACTGGCAAAAACATACATTTGATTATTTAACCGTGTGCATGATAATTGTGTAACCATTAGGTCCATTAGGTTAATGCCGGTTGTAGATTATTCATATAAATTTGAATAATCAAGCATGATTCTGGAACAGCTTTCCTGGACTACATAATGACTGTAGCAAGTAGTTCATGTTTCTTCTTTGTGGGTTGACTTAAGGAATATTATTTACAGTCCGTTACATTTACTATATGCCTGTCGAGAAGCCTTAAAAGTTTATATTCGTTTACTACTTTACCTAGAGGCCAGTCGGGAACTTATCGGCCAGGGCCACTTTTCTGTATTAATTGGGACAGTGTAGGCCACTAGAGACATGAGGAGATATGGAATTTCCAAACTCCATGACCTTTCCATTCCGTATATGACTTGCTCCCACCCCCATCATGTTCATGAATATCTGAATGTTTGGACGTTTGTTTGCCCTGCACTCCAGTTCTGTGATCGGGTAAGATGAGAACTGCTGAATAATATACTTCTGATTACAGTTGAAGAACATTTTCTGAATTAGAAATTCAATTACAAAGGAGTGCAAGTCACACGTCACAGAGTTACTACAGGTGATTTGTTTTGCTTGGCTCCCTGAAATTTTCACTCGTTTCATAATGTATGAAGCATGAAAGAAATGATGGATTACAATCCATTGCAACTATACACGTAAGCTTCAACTGACTTAACTGTACCTAAATGAAAGGAGCTATAATGTTAGTTGTTGTGTTCTTAATAATATTAACCTCTTGATACCTTTCTTTGTAATAAATTACTGACATTATCGTTGTGACTCAGCATTTTATTTAAGCAATACCTTGTATTAACTTCAAACCCACCTCCCTGAATGGCACTCAAACATGATTTCTTTTTTGGGTAAAATTGAAATCCGTAGTACCTCATGATGTACAGATCAAGTGATAGATGATAATGACTTTTCAGTAGGGACTTGCACGTCCAAAGTTTCATTACGTGGGTTAGAATATAGAGGAATTTGTTTCTGGCAGAAACTTATAACGAGATCCAGAAACGAGGAGTGTTGCACAGTAGGATAGGAACTGCACCCAACTTGGATAATTTTTTGGCTACAAAAATGCACCCACCTTATAAGTTATTTAAAAAACGTCCTGTCGTAATATTAATAATAAGGATTTATTTACCAAGAAAAAGGTAAATAGGACTGGGAAGGGATTGCTGGATCCAATGATACCCAACCTAAGGTTTCACAAAACAATTACAATAAAAAGCAATAAAAAACAATGAACATATAACCAAAAATATCAAAAACACTTTAAGAAATTCAGTCAGTCAGTCAGTGTCTTTAAGACCTCGTTTAAACATGGAAAGACTGGAAGAATTTACCAGCCTGGATGGAAGGCCATTCCACGGGTGCACCACACGATTTGCAAAAAAAAATGTTTTGAACAGTCTTTTGTGCGATCGCAGCTCAAGTCAGTGAGACCATTGGTTTACAACTCTAAGGACGCGTTTACGCAATGACTCGCTTTTGCATGGACACAGCTAGAAGCTAGAAATCATCTGAAATTCCAACATGGCAGCCTCTTTAGTTCTATCAGCTCAAAACGAAAACAGCCTATAATGCGAGTTCAGAACCGATTGAAAATTGTTTCGTCAGGAGAAATTGTTTATCTTATTGTAACGAACTATACGACTGCAAGCATTTACTCAAAAGGTGTCGGATTTAGCTAACCCAGTTAGCATTGTTACCATGACAACGATACCTTTGCCAAGCCTTGCTGCTAGAATAGAAAGTCAAGTCGTTGCGTAGACAACCCCTAAGAAGTTTACAATGCTCGTTTAATTCTAGACATTAGTCGAATTTTTATTTCAGCATACTATAGAGCAGTGACACGACGTAGTATTATTGTATATAACTCTATGCTGGAGCCTTAATGGGTTAGCTGCAAGGGGGAGGGCGTCATACTGAAGCTGATGATGTGAAGAGTGATTTCTTAGACCTAAAACGCGCGATTTTTGTTGTTGGAGAAAACAACGTTATTTTAAGCCTAAGAAACCCGCTCATCCGTTGTTTTTCCCCTGCATTTTTCTGTAGTGCACCTTGTAGGTATTCCCCCCAAAACCCATACTGGTGCCAATATGGCGGTAAATGTCACTGCTCTGTGCTCTATACTGGTTAGTTTATACGATTGAGAGAGTAACTTGATATGATCCCGCTTGATATGGTGTTGAATTCATGCTTTACCAATTCTGACTAACAACAATAACCATGTCAAAATGGTAACGTCAACATTATTAACTTTAGTGTCCTTGTAGTGTGAAAATAACAGATTTTTTTTAAAGGAAGACCCTGAAGGCGGGAAATCTTGATGAACAACATGCAGACGTTCTGTACGAAGGCTAAAACGTTGCTAATGGATCATTGACTGCGTTGGCAGGCAACATTACTAAAGCTGAAAGCTTTTAATTTTTTAGTACCCTGTGGAAATTATTATTTTGATGTTCACTTTTTAATGGATGCCTGGCAGACGGGAAAGCTTTAACAAAATTACAACGAAGTCGGTGCCCCATGCTCTTGCCTTAAGATAAATTGCAAAAAAACAGGAGCGTGCCTGTAACTGATAGATGCACAAGCAGGTAAGAGCTATTAAAGAGCTTTTTCTTAATGACTTTCATTATTTTCATTCACCGCACCCATAACACATGTAAGTCATTTGAAGCCGTGATGGCCGACATCGTTAGGTCTAATGGGGAAATAGTTAAGCAGTCTTCGTTGGACAGTAATGGATTGGACTGCAGGCTAAAATCCTCTCCATGCGTTACTCCAGTTTCCCCCCTTATTCCCTGACCCACCAACCCCTCCCCCCCCCCCAGCTCATGAGCCTGTATGGGTACTCTTCTCTCCGGCAAAGGGACGCTCACTCTCTGCCTGCCTCCAAGACCCATTAATTAAGGAGAATGGAATGAACGAACGAAAGTAGTAGCTGCTTCTTTCCCCGCAAGCTGCCTGCTCCGGAATATTATAATGTAGAGGGCCAAAAATTAATAAAATGGAAAATCCGTTAAAAAAAAATAGGAAGAAAGAAGAAGAAGAAAAAAAAAAGAGTTCTCACATAAAGGCATGAAAGTAAAAGTTAGGTGATGGAACATCTCTTGGCCAAGATATAAATTAACATGGACTAAATTTAAACCGTTATCGTTAAGAGTGACGCTATTAATTTTATAGAATATAAACGTTCTTCTTGTATAAAGTAGCTGCTTTAGGAGCGCGTTGGGAAGAAGAAGTGGGGAAGGGGGACGAGGGGACAATTCATGTTGAAGTGTCCACAAGGGAGTTTCGAGGCTGTAATATAACTGGTGTATAATCATGTTTTATTAAAATTGTTTAATGAACCGAGATTAAATTTGTAGAACTGTGAATAAAGTGCTGTGAATAAAGTTCACATATTGCAAGAAGTGAAGTGTTTAGTATTCGTAGGATATCGCTCGCATTACTTGAATTTGTTGGGAGGAGAAAGGAGAGAAATTATGATTAAAATGGGAGGAGAAAGGAGAGAAATTATGATTAAAAACTGTGAAGATTCAAACAATTGATGTATGTATTGAATTTATCCATAAGTATTCTTCAGGATTAATTGAAAGACGCTCGTGCTTTTAGGTGTCGTTTTATGTGTCAAGTATTTAAGTTGTCCAATAATGTCTGATTAATTTTTCTGAACAATAGCAATCCCACTAAGCCCAGTTCAAGGAAGTAAGCCAGAAGGATGGTTGAACTCTGGATTTATTTCCAAGGCCATGCGGTCTGCCCTTAGGAGATGATGTCAGTGGTTCAATGATGCTGTAGGTTAGGCTGTAGTAGGGTGGCATACTTCAGGAAGAGTTAAAGGGGCGGCAAGGTCCTTTCATACCCTGAGGTACATCCTGTAGTATATCCTGGTTATCCCATGAGCCAACTCTGCTAGCAGCCACCCCTAGTGGTAGGCAAGGCCTGAGCCACTCTGACCACTGATCTCCAAGAGCAATACCATACTTGAAAGTACATAGCATGACTGAAATACATTATCATTAATAAAGATTACACGTAATACACAATATGGAGTCATGGCATCAAGGGAATGAGGCCCACGAAGCCCCTAGCTTAAGGTATAAGAGTAAACAAAGGCAGTGGAAACTGTCGTTGCACAATGATTACAACGTGTCTGAGATTAATGATCTCTCATTGATTTTGATCTCTTGAGTCAAGATCTCCAAACCTCTTACCCAATTTTGTTGATTTATGAACTTCGGGCCGTATTATTTGCATTTCACGTTTGATTTTTAAAAATTATTCTCAATTTTTCTTACTCTGGTATTTTCTAAAAACAAAAGCTGCTTTTCATCTACTTACTATGTAGTTTACTTTTGTCGTTCGTGCTTGGTGTGAAAAAATACGCAGGTGGACATGTGATAAAAACAAATTTTAAAATAAATGTTAAAATAATTGAACTTAAAATCTTAAGGCTCTATTGAAAATTAAGCGTTCGTTGCATCAGTTTCATTAAAATCATTAAAAACTTCTTTTACAATTACTTTCTAGGGTATTTATTGTAGCTTTATTATCGACTGGTAAATGATTCACACAGTCTATAACATAAATTTAAAAAAATGCAAATGGTTCAAATTAAAAATGTGAAGGTTTACCAGAACCCTCTGTGCTCTCTTTGCGAAAGCTTGTGAAGCATTTGAAGGAGGGGATGATAGTCACGCCAACTGGTGAGATATCCTGGAAAGTAAGTATATTTCACACAAAGACACGACAGAAACAACAAATAGTAAACTAGAAATAACTCCAGTAAACCACCTTTTTGCATTACATTTCATGCAAGTGACATAACCCGAATTCACAGTGGCGAATCAGTCCATTACCGGACCAGTTATACATACCATATTTATTTATTAAACTAGAGGAAGCCCGTGCTATGTATGGGACCGGTCATGAATTAAGTTTACGGACACATTTCCCAGGACATTTTCCCGGGACATTTTTCCGGCACTCTTCCCGACGACTTGTCAGATTGATCGACCACTCATGCCTGCCTCCTGTTTCCATGCAGGTAGAATGAGAGAGTGCATTTTCAATGCGGGCGCGAGGAGGGGAGAAGTGGTTTTCCTTTTAGCCGGCCTCCAATATTATTAAAAAGATGATGTCCTGGTCTCACCTCTTGAATTAAACCGAACTGCGTAAAAATAACTACGTTATCGTTATTTTTGCATGTGATATTGTGTGATGGGCTCTTCCCAACTTATCTTGATTTTTGTTTTTTTCTAACCAATATATGTCTAATTACGTATGTTTCATGCAGTTCGATAGGAAAAATAAAAATTCGGAAAACGAACAGAATACGAAATTTAATTTTTCTAAATTTACATGTCCTTAATAAACCTTCTTTTGATCCAACAGGAATCTGCATCATAATTACTAACTAACCTTTTTGTTGCTTGAAATTTATTGAAATTTTATTGAAATTTTACGAATTATTTTCAGGCGTCGACTGTAACCAAAGAAGAACAAAAAAATATTTTCTCCGTAAAACCGGGAGTGCCAGAAAGGGGGCCATAAAAATTTCCAAAATTATGATCGAAAATATTTCGGCTTTGGGGCAAGATATTAATAATTTTTTTTTTAATTAATGACCTACAGATGAAAGTTATAACTAAAAAAAAAAAAAAAAACAATGAAGTTTCCTAAAAGTTGCAAGCTCTACAGTTCAAACACAATCTGTAGGAATTTCGTATTTCATGGAGGTTGACAAAATGCATCATGCTTCAAGGGTGTATGAAATTTGTATTTACACCTCCCGAAACTGTCGTACTTCAAGTTATCAGTTAGGTAATAGCTAACACGATTATACAAACCAATTTTCCTACTACCAATTTATCCTATAAGTCCTTCAATTTATCCTATAAGTCAACCTGTCTTTAATGACTCATGAATACAAATCTTAAGGCTGGCTGGTTCGCTGATAGTCCCGTTTTTTGGTAAAGAAACCAGTGTTAACATCTCGATTAAATATAGCTGTGGTATACCCTATCTTAGATTTAACTGTTGTTTGGACACGTGTAAAGGGAAAAAAATGTAAAATGTGAAGTCCAATCTCTTTTTAAAAACGATGAAAATGTTAGCATAATAAGTTTGAAATATTTTAAAATTGTGAGCATAATTCCACTACCAGGCTTTGGTTTACATACGCAGAAGGTTGTCCTGAAAGCATTGTGTGCTTGTAGAAGACAGGCGCAAACAATGCGAAAGAATAAAGCCCTATATGAAAACATTACAAAGATAAAGCAGAGAAAAAAAATTAAATAATAACTCAAACAAAAAATGGAAGTTAATATCTTACCATTTGGGGCCCATAAATCAAAATCGAAAATTGCGCCGACAGTAACTCCACAAGGTACTGATTTCAGTCCGAGAGAATGGTGAGAGAAATATCAAGGTATTCCGAAGTTTTAATTAATTTCATGTATTTATAGTGCTTTACTTGAATTTTCCACGGGCTTCCTCACAAAACTTGCAGTTCGCATAGGGACTTACTTATTCACCTGTCTATAATTCGTTCCACATTATGTTTGCAGGAAACTGATTGTATGACGCCACCATTCCTTACACTATACGTGCAAAAAACACGTTAATATCCCACTCGTAGAATCTCATAGTAAATGAAGTATCTACAAGTGCGATAGCCATGTGTGTTTGCACTCGTACTGCAACGAAACGTGGCGTCAGACAGTCGGCTTCCTGCAAACATAATGTGGAACAAACTATAGTAGCAGTTAAAATACTTCTTTGCGTTTTAGTCACATTTTCGTGGTTGAGCCCTACTTATAGTGCTGTCCTTCCAGCATATGACTCTAAACCATGCGCAATGGCTGTTTGCCGTGACGTCACCATGAGTTAACCAATGACGAACGAGAACAACGGCTGTTTTGACGTCTGATTGGACTAGCCCAGTCACGTGATATGCACGTCACAGCAAACAGCCATGGCGTGTGGTATACATTCTTGTTATGACGTCATTTACTGGTTTATCTTTGCTGGCTATTTGTTGCCGTTTGAGATATAAGTTTTGCACGGTCTAAAGGCCTCTCCAGACAGAAGAAAATTTCGTGCGAAGCAATGCGCGACTACGTGGCTACAAGGTCAAAATTGCTGCAATGTTATGGTTGGTGTTGCGTTAAGGACCAATATTGAAGTCTTTTTTACACCATACTGCGACTCCGTGAAGCAGCGAGCAGCCAGTCTGGTTAGGGCTTAATGCTCACCCAACCTTTCAGCAATAAAAAAGCTGCCACAGGTCTATTAAGAACGATTAAAGCCAGAATTTCATGTTACTATGCGCTAAATTCTTACAACCTTCTTTAGACGGCAGAATAGCAAAAGCATTAACCTTTGGCACCCTTAGGGCCCTGACACATACACTCTAGTGGTTTCGTATCAGATAGAATTAATGATCTAATAATATCCAATCGTTTTATCCTTCATGTTAATGAAAATTCCCTTGCGGGGAAAAAGAGGGAGGCAGTGGGAGATTCGGGAGGGACAGAAGCAAGTTTCCCACCGAGGAGAACATCGAACGGGGAAAGATCAGGTCAAACGTCACCCTAATCTGGCACATTTCACTTGAAAGCCCAGACCGCCTTTTAGATTTAATGAGATTATCACTGGCCTGGAGGACATTTATTTGTCCTCATCCACAGAAAAAGAGGAAGGGGACAGGATGGGTGAGCAGTTTTGCGACCATAATTGATAATCGATAAAATGGCGGACCGTGATGAATAAATAATCACGACCCACTCGACTTCCCCTCCCTCCAGCTCTTAGCTCCAATCGCCGAAATGGGCTGCCCCACACCATGTTTCCATGGATCAGTTTCATTTAGTAATGACACCATTATTAAGTTGCTTTAATCACCTAAATCGCTAATGATACAGTTTTGGTAGCCCCCGCAATTAATGGAAATCCCATCTCTAGTTACCAATAATATTTTAATGTGCTGCCAATATTACATAAAGCATTTGCGAGATCCGCCTGGAAACGATATGTGTTGTGGTTAACATTTTGTTAATGCCTCCAATCTACAGTTTGATGTATGCAATAGGCGAGGAAGAGAAGGTATTCGTCGTAGTTATGAATGTGCTGTGGCTTATGTGAATGGGTAAGAGGTTGTGCCCTAAATAACCCACGCTGCTCACCGTTATACGTATTAAGGCCGAGCTCCTCGACTAATATTACAAGAATACAATGAAAAATATTTGTGAACCGAACACGTATATCTTCTAAGTGGTCTCTCGTAAAATATTTAGGGACCTCTACACACTGGAGCACCACAGAGGCACAACCACATCGTTCCATTGCTTCTACGGTAACCTGCACACTCGGCTTTGGCAGTGCCACTGGCCACGCTGCCAAAAATGCGGCGGCAGGAGGATGAGATTTTGGGACCCATGTGAGCATCCTATGTAAGAACCTTTAAGTTCCTTTAAGTTCTTTTAAGATTCTTTAAGTTCTTGCAAGAAGAGAAAAACTTAACAAGATCCTGCTAAGATCCTGTAAGACCCTGCAGGATCTTGTACCAAGATCCTATAGGATCTTGCACCTAATCTAATGCAAGATCCTGTAGGATCCTGTTAAGAACCTGCAGGATCCTACAGGATTCTACAGGATCTTACTTTATACAAGATCCTGTAGGATCTTGCAGGATCGGGCAGGATCCTACAGGATCTTGCACCAAGATCTTGCAGGACCCCTGCAAGATCTTGCAGGACCCCACCAAGATCTTATACAGGATGCTCACATGGGGAGCCACCAACTGGCAGCACCATTTCTATTCTATTGTTATTCTATTGTTTTCAGTTAGATGTTGCACATTTGGGTGTTCTGGCAGCGTGACCAGAACGCGTTTTTGTGTATTGTGAACTTGCAAAATGATAGCTGCTGGTGGTCCTGGTGACTGGTGCCACCACGGTGACTATAGACTAGCCGATTAGCCACCAAGATAGCAACACCAAAATCAATTAGTGACACCTCTGTGGCGCAAAGTGTGCAGATCCCCTAAGACTTGGCTGAATGTGACAGAAGTAAAGCCCAGAAACCTCCTGAATACCCTAGTTAAAGCGAGTCACTCTCTAGTAAAGCCCGTTACCTCCCGAATACTCTTGTTAAAGTGGGCCGTTTTCAAGGCGAGCCTGGTTACCTCCTGAATACCCTTGTTAGAGTGGCCGTTTTCAAGTAAAGCTTGGTTACCTCCTGAATATCCTCGTTGGCGTAGGCCGTATTCAAATAAAATCCGGTTATCTCCCAAATACCCCTTCTTATAGAAATACCGTTCTCAGATTTATTGAAATAAAAAATGTATAATTGCTGCTTGAATTAACCTTTCATCGTATATTAGTGAAAGTCCCCTCCAAATACAACAATACAACAATACAATACAATACAATACAACAGTAGGTAGATAGGATAGAATAAGGGATGAGATATGCCTCCTCCTTCTGCAAGTAACACCATCCCAGAAATGACGTCTTCGCTGGGAACATGGTGGTCATCTTGGATATCGGTGGCCATCTTGAATCGGCTTGAATCTCGCTGATCATTGCGTCGGCCATCTCGAATCTCAGAGACCATCTTGAATCTCAGCTGTCATCTTGAATCTTACTGGTCATCTTGGCAGCCATCTTGAATCTCGGCGGCCATCTTAAATGTCGCTTGCCGTCTCGGCAGCCATCTTGAATCTCGGTGGCCATCTTGAATCATATGGTCCTTCCAATAAATCTTTTTTTTCTTATTTCAGTATTGGGAGTGTTAAAAGCAATTTCTCGAGGCTGGAACGCGTCTCAAATCCTTCATGCTGGGGTAGAAATCAGTGGTATTACCCAATGGCGTATGGGAGCTTACCCATTATTCAATTTCGTCGGCAATTTTGTTTGACTTCAAAGCCGGGCCATTCCATAACATGAAAGGGATCATATCATGATTGAAAGGGTCACACCATGATGCATTTCGTGTGGCCGTATTATTGTCTAGCAATTGAGACACGTTGGGGCAGTCTTGAGGGAAAGCCCAACCTGCTAGTATTTATTTCAGCTGGAGCCCAACGCTTGTTTTGGCATGCAGTGGGATCCCCGACCTGTAATTTGGCAACCCATACCTCCAGTAATTTAAAATATAATACAGTGACGTCATTTTTCGCTAATAATTCCAACTTTACTGTCTACTGAACTTCTCTTATTTCTCTACTCAAAACAATATCAACGACCAATCAAAATTATACAGTATAAATCTGTTATTGTCTTCTGTCCTCCACCTCCCCGATCCTTTTGTGAAATATTTTTAAAAATAGCGGTAACTGGCTTTTGTCCTCCCCCTAAACTTTTATTTTACTCTGATTAAGATCCCTGTGCAGATAGAATTCTCTAGACAGCAATTCCTATTGAGTACAATGAATTATTTTTTCAACCACTGTTCGTCAACAAAGGAGGCAAATATTTCATTAATAAAATTCGTGCAGCCTTCTTGTATGTTGAGACAGCAAACTAGGCTTTCAGTCTATGAATTATTAAAAAAAATTAAGTCAACCTCCCTTTGTTGCTGCAGACAGAACGTTGCTGCAGACAGAAACATTTAAATCCTCCTATCCGTATAAATTAAATTAAACGGTCAACAGGAATTTTAAATACAGCGAAATATAAAAACAGCTGTTCGCTGACCTGTAAGCGTAATAATTGCAGTCGGATATTGTTTTTGAAAATAAATAAATTGCCCCATCATTCTGGCTTAATGAATAAACTCGCAAATTGCGTTGCGTTCAGTGCTGAATGGCATGTAAATAAATCATACAGGCCTGCAACCCCCTCTGACTAAAGGGTGATAACGATAAGAGACATGGTATTCTTGTTGTACTACTCAGTGATATCATAGAAAACCATGCCTTTTCATCCACTGGGACTAAGGACTGATAACGATAAGAAAAGGGGAGACTGCCAATCTAGATTTGACTAGTTATTTTAAAAGTAGAAAATGAATAAAGTATAGAGCAGTGACATTTACCGCCATATTGGCACCAGTATGGGTTTTGGAGGGCATAACTACAAGGTGCACTACATAAAAATGGGGAGAAAAACAACGGAAGAGCGGATTTCTTAGGCTTAAAATAACGTTGTTTTCTCCAACAACAAAAACCGCGCCTTTTAGGTCTAAGAAATCACTCTTCACAGCATCGGCTTCAGTATGACGCCCTTCTGTTTCTCTCTGCAGTGCCCCTAGCAGCTAACCCATTAAGGCTCCAGCATAGAGTTATATACAATAATATTACGTCGTGTCACTGCTCTATAAATCGGTTTCTCTTTAAATAGTTTTTCCACAACAGCGGCCTAAAAGTATTTCACTAATCAAATTCTTTTGCCTAGTTGAAGAGTAAAACCAAGTAACTGATATTATAGATTTAATCACTCATTTTAAAACTAGCTGCCAGTTGAAAGTAACGTTATAAAAAGGGTTCTATAAATCCTAACATTCCTTGTTGTGCAACCAACGGGTCCAATGACAATTCGGTCCCCGACAATTGGGGCACAAGTGCACAGGCGGTGCGACAATTCGGTCCATGAAGTACAAAAAGTACACAAATTCGGTTCCGCAACAAAAAAAATGAAAAAAACATGAACTCGGTATTTATTTATGGAAATAAATGGAAAAGTTTGGATTCCGTGAGATACTATAAATTCTTGTTTTCAATTTGAGCCGTGTTACTGCTTGCACACCAGCCTCCAATTCAGGTTGACAGAGGTCGTGTGGTCATCATAGCTGAGCGGTGAGAGAGCTCAGCTTGGTTGCTGGCGGCACCTCCCTTTACCAGATTTCTTCTTCTCTAAAAAAATTTGGTAATGTTCAAAATTGAGCCGGTTCAGCCATACAAGCATTACTTCGGCTGACATAAGGCTCGTAAAAATTAATTTAAAAAAAATATCAGTATGCAGTAAGTATATAAGCTGTGGGATAAAATCTAAATTCTGCAAGGTTACAGAAACGGGAATTAGCAGCAACTATAAGTATTAAACAAAGAAACACAGTGGAACCAACATTATGAACATCTAAAAAGACAAGTGAGCAGCAATTACGATGAAATGATTAACGTGCCATCGTAAATTTCGTCTTTTTACTGGTCACTTGTCTGTCAAAATATTGACTCCACTATGTTTCTTTGTTTAAATATGACAAGTTTCACATTCCGAATCCCACACGTTTCCTCCCTTTTTCTTTAATTTGTAAATGGGGTTCACTTAAACGAGGAGAGCGCGGAAAAATGGCCACTCAAGCTATTGTTGACATGGCACATTACACATCTGCAGGCTATAGTTGAGTAGAGTCTAATACACAATTAAAAAAAAAATTATATCATATCAAAAACCAAAACTGGTAAAAGGGACCGTCAAATTCCGAATGGTTCGGCCCTTCAACGGAGTGATATCAACACGCCAAAACAGTCGCCAAGTTAATCGCACCGAATATTACTTTGGACGTTAAATGAAAACGTTGCTACCGAAAGTAACAATGTTCTAGTTTTCATTTAACCTTCGAACTATTAGTCGGTATACATGATTAACTTGGCGAATATATTGGTGTGTTGATATCACTCATTTGAAAGGCCGAACCATTCTGAACTTGGGGGTTCCTTTTACTAGTCTTGGTTTTTGATATGATATTAATGTCGGGGGACATCAAGAAGAAAACACACGTTGAAAAAACTCGTTAAAGAGCAAATGAATTTCCCATGAAACGAAGATCAACTATGCAGATTTATTGAGCTGTCACACGCTAAATCTGGACACACGCTAGTGTGTTGGCATCGAGTAATAGACATGAGCATAGCATGGATGGAGCATGGATAGAAATATGCATTTCTAATGCTCCTTTTTACAAGTAAAATTGGTTGGACAATGGACATATACATAATAAACCAAACAGTACCAATGGCAATAAAAAATTAGCGAAAAAAGCCAACAAATTAACTGAATAAAAAAAAGCTTCGCCGTTTTAAAAAAAAAACATTAGAGCTCGTGTCACCACCGAGTTCCTAGCTCGAAGGCGTACAAATAAAACCGGATTAGAGTTCACGCGAGCAAAACGAACTATAATTTGAACTCCTATTCCAAGGAACGATCAATGCCAAAGACCTGGCATGTTTCATATATTATAAATGTAAATGTGGAACACAGAATAAACACATAGCAACTCACACGAAACAAAATTAAAATATAAACACTCAAACACAGACAAAGCAAATGCCCCAAAACACAAAACGCCTTTATAATAATGGGACATATCAACCTCTAACCTCATGCATGCACATCAGTCTGAAACAAACAAAAACGACTGACTATTTGACAAATAAAATACACACGCAAACACACATGCACACATCCACTCATGCACTCAGGGAAATACTCACCAACACACGCACAAACACGACACAATTTTAACAGCGTACACTTTCTGTCGGTATAATTGAGAGTTCAAATTTTAGTTCGTTCCGCTCAAGTGAACTCTAATCCATTTTTGTTTGTGTGCCTTCAAAGCCGTGAACTCTAGGGTGATACGAGCTCTAATGTTTTTTCTTTCTTAACGGTGAAGTCGTTTTTTGTTCAATTATCTTATCTTACCTCTTAACTTCTTATGTGGGATGTCTATTGCTGCTGTATGCGAAAGCCTATATGGGAGCATTCGGATGGTAGATTATTTAAAGTGCCATATTAGATAAGAAACTTTTGTTAAGTTACAAAGGTAGTTTTTGAGCTGGCCTTGACTTTCATAGCCTACTTTTATAATATAGCTATAAAGAAAAAAAAAAGCCGAAAATATCCATAAGGTTGGCGTACTGGTTAAATTTATCTGAATGATCTTCAACCATCATTTGAAAGACGTGACGCGCATGCTTTTAGATGTATCATGTCATTTAGTTACACATTAATTTCCGATTTAGTTGTATATTAATTTCCGATCAACTTCCCTGATTAGTAATTTGAATGGTGATCGTATCTCGGAATTATGTGAGTGAGTCAGATAAAGTTTGAACTTTGAAAATTAATATCCTCGAATTATTTTGCGCAATTTATTGATTTTTGAGTTTAAATCACCAAATAAAGCATAGGATACATGTGTATAATTTCGAATCATACGAAGGACGGGTTCAAAAGTTATCTTGGACAGACAAACACTAGCACATGATGAGTAGTGCTATTGCAGTTGGGAGTAATGAAATTGAGTTGAAGACTGCATAAATTGACAGGCGGAATGTTTCATACTGCAATTGTCCATTTATGCAGTTTTCAACTCAATTTCTTTAGATTTCTGAAAAAAAAAATTTGCACAGTAAGTCGAATCTAGCCCAAAACAAAAATCATACAGTAAACCATGCGCAATGGCTGTTTGCCGTGACGTCACCATGAGTTAGCCAATGACGAACGAGAACAACGGCTGTTTGGCCGTCTGATTGGACTAGTCCAGTCATGTGATATGCACGTCACAGCAAACAGCCATGGCGCGTGGTATAGACTTAAGGTGAAGATCACCGCGAGCCGGCAAGACAACAACATACCAACAACAGAAACAGAAAACAAAGGAAAACGACGAAATGTGAACTAATAAAGTGATCGTCCAAATTCACTTCACATCAACTTTAACTCTTTTCTGCAAGATCGATTTGCTTAGAGGGGTGGGTTCTTTTTCAGCAGAAGACTTCAGTTATTTTATAGAAACCAAAATCCCACCCCACTTTCACTGGGGGTTATCGGGGACCCCCCCCCCCACAAAAAAAAGACCTCCAGAAACGTCAAACCGAAAAGAAACCAGGCCACAAAATTTGGCCATTTTGACTAACAACCACGCACTTTTTGATGAGTGCGTACGACATACTATACGTCTTTACAATCAGTGAACCGCTAAGTTTGCTTCATAGCAAAATTTTTTATTTTTCTATCAGAAACAAAACAAGGGTGAAGAGAACCCGCCAAATTTCAGCCAATCATAGTAGTGATGTCAGAACAAAAATGGCTGCCACCAGGTAGCTAGATGGTGCACCAAGCCTAATCGAAAGGTGTTCCCTTCAAAACCAAAACTGGTAGAAAAACCCGCCAAGTTCCCAAAAACAATCGGCCTTTGAAGGTAGTTATATCATTCAACCAAGGAAAGGCCGCCAAGGTCAATCCTATTAGCCAAGTTAATCGCACCGACTAATAGTTCGAAAGTTAAATGAAAACTTGAAGATCGCTGCTCCCTGTAGCAATCTTCAAGATTTCATTTAACGTCCAAAGTATTATTGGGCGCGATTAACCCCCCCCCCCGTCAACGAACAGCCTCGAAGCTAAACCCACCGATCAATAGATCAAAGGTTTAATGAAGAACCTGATCATTGCTACAATCCGTAACAATGGTAAAGTTTTTCATTTAACGTCTGAAGTAATAATAGTCGGTGGGAATAGCTTTGCGGTTGTTCGTTGGTGGTGGTGATTACTACTTTCAAAGGGGAACACTTTTGGTTTAGGCTTGGTGAACTATGTAGCAACTTGGTGGTAGCCATTTTTGTTCTTATATCACTACTTTGATTGGCTGAAACTTGGCGAGTTCTTTCACCCTTGCAGGGTTTTTTTTGCTGATTGTTTCAGAATGAAAGTGAACCATTCTGCATTTTTTAATTGAGGCCCTAGCCTTATGCTATGCGCCCCAAAGCTACAAAACGTGCTACACTACATAACACTAAAGCACCTAATACCTACACAGACAAGACCATAACAACAAAAACACAACATCATCCAGTGCACCAGCACTGCAGTCACTGTAATCCTTGACCTTCCGTGTACATCAGGAAAACACAGGCTACATTCACTGTTTCGCACCCACCAAGGCCCACTGCAGCTCACTCGCAACACCACACTGCACACCACACCACAAACCATAACTTCTACAGTACTTCCTTCACAACATCACCACTGCGCGAACATCACCCAGCCGACTGGCCCACTTTCTCTCTCCCATCTAGGGAAAGTTCCAGTGGGCCCAATGCCTGGATCCACACAGCTCACCTGCAGTACACTCGCGAGAACAGCAAGTAGACAGCGGGGACCCGGAGGGAGGGGGGGAGGGCCTAAACATCTAACCCTGTCTCGACGATAAACGCAGCAATAGCCCGCAGCCTTGTTACAGGACGCAAACCCTGGGAGTGCGACAACAAATAACTAACCGCTGGAAGAGAGCCCAACCAGGGAGCAAGGCGCCGACGCGCTACCACAAAGCGCTGACACGCCAACAGAACGAAAGTGAAAAGTAGAATTAACAATGAAAGTGGACAAAGGAATAGCATTTTCATCAAGAATGAAATCAGCCGTCATTGTTCACGTGTGACATCGCAGTTTGGTCTTCTTTCTAAAAACTTTGAAATGGCCCGCAACCACAAGTTTCGTAGCCAACTGTTTCTATTTTAAATTTAAAGTTTACCATCACACGAAACCAACCAATACGGCCGAAACATTCGATGCTGATCACATTTACTGTAGCTGCCGTAGTACAATTGCGGCCGTGGGTCAATGAGGGTGCAGGAAGCTCGGTCTGCGGTTCTACGACGCGAACGATGCGAGAGCAATGGCGGCCAGTTTTAGTTTTGCTGAGAATGCTATTTCGCTGTCAACTTGTATTGTTTCGTATAAGCAACCTGAAAAACAGTAAATTTTGGAATAAAGCAAACCTAGCGGTGTGCAAGGAAGACTTCACTGATTGTAAAGACGTGTCATATGTCTATGTCAAAGCAGAACCTCATCAAAACGTGCGTGATTCTTAGTCGAAACTAGAACAGCCCCCCGTATATGGCCGCTTTTTTATAGCATTGTTGTGATTTCCCTTTTGCATAAAAATACTGAATTTCCAGTTAACAATCGCTCACGCTTTCATTAGATTGTCGCCAGATTCCCCAGATTCCCACTCCTAATTCTATTGAAGTCGTAGTGGGAATCAAGATAATTCTTTCGTTTGTTGAGCATTGTTGTGATTTCACATTTGCATTAAAACGCTACGATTTCCCGTTAGCAATCGCCCAAGCTTTCGTTAAATTCAGTTGGATCATGATTAAGAGACAAAGAGGCCTAGATCCCGTTTGCATGAAAATATTGTGACGTCATCATACTGTGTCTCTTTTGTTGTAAACACAGTTCGACTCATTACTTATACAGACAATACCATCATTCCTTATACAGGCAATTCCGTCTGACAGAGATACAAACAAACAAAAGAAAAAAAGATTATCCAGATTCCCACTGCGGACGCACGAACAATAGAAATAAGAATTAAGAGTCGAAATATCGGTTATCTGGCGACACACACACAAACAAATGTTATGATCTTAGTTATATAGATTGGCCAAAGTTTTCGGTCTGGTTTCTCTTCCGTTTGATGTATTGGGGGAGGGGGTGTTTGGGGCCCCCTGCAGCCTCCACAAAAGGATAGAGCGGCGATTTTGGTATCTGTTGAATAACTGAAGCCTTCTGATTAAAACGAACCCAACCCGAAGCAATCGACCAGGTAGAAAAGAGTTAAAGTTGATGTGAAGTGAAAATAACTTTTAACTCTTTTTTTTTTTTTTTTACCTGGTCGGTTACTTTAATTAGTTCACAATCCGGTGTTTTCGCCCTTTTTCTGTTTCTGTTGCTGTTCTGCGTTTCTGCTCCCTGTGACGCAGATAAGCCAGCTTTAAGCACTTATTTTATAGTGGAAAGCAGTCTGATGCAGAGCAAAAACACAACTCATCCTGTGCTGATTTCTGTGCATGTCTGTCATTTGTCAGCTGTGTCTCCACGGTCACTTACCAATCCGTTGTCCGATTCATCTGGAATTTTTCACATGCATTCTACGCTTTATTAGAAGATTCAAGTGACGTGACTCGGATTCGTAGTGGCGAGTCAGTTTTTCACCAGATCACTGACATATCGTCTGTGTCAGTATGCCCACTTCTCAAATGCCATATTTATATTGGCCATAGCCGAGCATTTTTGTTTGGTTGAATGAATGAATGAAAAGGGGCTTATAGTGTCCGCGGCCTATCTTGACTTCTCCGCAGAACGAATACAGATAATCGATTGTACGTTTTCAGTAGCAGAGTGCCTTGTTGATATCCAAGATGGTTACAAAAACAATGGCGGCCATCGATTAAAGCCACCCCCTCCAGGAAGACGCAGCCGCTCACAAAATACTTGCAGGACTCAAGATACACCGCACACACACAATAATTTCAGTTGTGTTTTGTGCACAAGAGAAAAAAATAAAATCACAAAATAAAACAATAATGTAAATTTTAAAAAAGTGCAAACTCTTAATGTTTAAGACATAAAAAAAATTTATAGCAATATAATAAATAAAATAAAAACCAGTCAATCAAAAAAATAAACCAGGAAATGCTACCAAGAAATAAGAAAGGACGACTTTAGTACAAAAGGGAACAATTACTTATCACTTCTGTAAAATAGTTCTTACAAAAGAGAGAAATACTAGTGACAGTTCTAATATTTTTTGGAATTGAATTCTAAATCCGTGATGTTTGACCTGCTAACGACAAGTTACTAATTTCAGTCTGGTTGCAACTTGCGTGACAGGTTGAAGCATTACGAATGTTATGTTCATGGATGGCAAAACTGTACCTGAAAACTTGCACGACGATCTATTTTTAAAAATATAAATACCACCTCTATAATAAATAAATTCATTAAGAACGAGAATTCTTGTCATCTTGAACAAAGGTAATCTGTGTTCCATAAAATATTTGTGCAGTCTATTTGATCTTATACTTTTCTTTTGTAACTTTAAGAGAAGGATGTTGTTTGTTTTAAAAGTGTATATCCAAGTTAAAATGCAACAAATAAATGTATATAAATAAAAGAGTTATATAATTGCCGATCACAATATGATTAAGTCATCTTTAAGTTGGTATAAAATGTCAATTCCTTCTTCTATTTTGATTGCAATTCATTGAATAGGGTCATCCAACTTAAATGTGAATTAGTTTAAGGTCAAGGGATTTTGTTGTATCAACCTGCGTAATGAATTGCGTAATTAATACTGATACAGGGTTTTTAATTAACACGTTTTTGTCTGGCTCTAAATATTATGAAACCTGTCTATTAAATATTCAGTGATATCCTATTTAAACTCAACCAATGGGATACTTTTATGAGTTTTGCGTTAACAGTATTTACAACTTCCGTGTTAACAGTATTTACAATGTGCAATTGGCTGGTTCTTCATCTTCTGTTAGGGCGGTATGTGGTGTCCGTTTTGAGACCGGCCGTTCTGGGACCTTTACTTTTCATGTAAACGAACTACCTAGAGTTTCTAAGCTATACTTACGTCGAGTTTATTTGCAGACGATACCTCTTTTTATCAGTAGTAATATCACAAGAGCGCAATTTTTATCGATAAATTTTATGAATCACGAGTTGCATTCCGAAGCTGAAAAAAATACCGAGTGCTTGTATCAGTGTTTTTATCAGCTTGGGAATGTAACTAGTTGTTGAGAAAATGTATCGATTTTTTAAACTACGCTCGAGTTGTATTTGAAACGAGAATATACCGTCTCCTTTGAACATCAACTTTAAATAAAAAACTTCAAGTTGCATAATAAACGGCAGTGGTTTCTCACCTGAATTTTCAATTGCTGTGTTCACGAAATTATGAAAATAAAGGGTGGCCCATAAAACTCCCTTCAGAACCGTAAAGGGTCATATGATGTCTAATAGAACGGGTAATTTTGAAAGTCTCGTTACAACAAAAAAGTTTGGCCTTAGAAAAATTTTGCTATTGCGTTTTTTAGGGACCACCCTGTATACAAATAATTGCCAGATGCACTCACTGGTTCGTTTAGAGTTATAGATATTTTCTACCGCTGCCTCCATGAATAAAGTAGTTTTATGTCCCAAACGATCCATTACAAACTCACCGGAAGTAAATTCACCGTGAAAGCAGACAACTTGTGGGAGGATCATTAACCCCTGACAGGGCGCTTCAACCAAAGGAAATACGTGTTTTATTTTTAATGAAAATATTGTTTCTTAGATTTAAAATAGAGTGTCATCCGTAACGAGACTAAGTTTTACGTCATTTATCATTAATTTATTTCAGCTAATTCAAGTACCGCATAATACGTACTGGATTTGCCTTTAACCTGCGTTTTTCCGCGTAACCCACATCAGTGGAAAGCTAAGGCTGTCGCTAATCTTCTGTCACCGTGGCAACCAGTGATTAAGCGTGTATCGCCGGGAAGTCAAATAATATAACTTTACTATCGGGTACGTCATATATGTTTAGGCCTACCAAATGGAGTTCTTTGATACTTTCGTTAAGCGGCGGAAGTCAGGATGCCAGACGAGTCGATCCTAAATACAAGATGGAGGTACGAGGTTGACAGTTCAATCTGATAAAACACCGTGTGGTCGTTTAATCTGTGTTAAGGAGGCGTAATTGACTGGTTGCTGCTTCTTACTGGATACCCAGTGGTTAATTGTGAAGATATATTCTCTCTACAAGGACTAAAATTTGTAAATGTTTTCCTCAAACGCTTGAATAACATTTGCAATGCATTTGAGTGCAGCATCCTCAGTACTTTAGACGTTTTTAAAGACGTTAAAGACTAGTAAGACGTTTTTACTCAGGATTTTCGACTGATACTTGCTAATATCACCAGATTATAAACAGGAACTACTTTCGCATGTTTTAGTTGATCAAACAGTTCACAACACAATAGAACAGTGACGTTTGCCGCCATATTGGCACCAGTATGGGTTTTGGAGGGCATAACTACAAGGTGCACTACATAAAAATGGAGGGAAAAACAACGGAAGAGCGGATTTCTTAGGCTTAAAATAACATTGTTTTCTCCAACAACAAAAATCACGCGTTTTAGGTCTAAGAAATCCCTCTTCACATCATCGGCTTCAGTATGACGCCCTTCTGTTTCTCTCTGAAGTGCCCCTTGCAGCTAACCCATTAAGGCTCCAGCATAGAGTTATGTTCAATAATACTACGTCGTATCACTGCTCTATATAGAGATTGATTGAAAATCACGGTTAACGGCAACCAGTTTAACTGTCCTCGATTAGTTACAGTCGTTAGATACAGTCGTCTGGGGAAATTACAGAAATTACGTCAGAATTAGTACAAGGACTAAGGAATACTGAGCATGTAAGTAGAGGTGAAAACATATCAGGCACACCAGCTTTAATCTGAAGAATAGCTTCATCTAATTCTGCCGTAATGGAGTTGAAGTACTGTAGGCCTAGTTGTTGAAAGCAGTATAGCCGTAGACAGACAATCGATACGGCACTGCTTTCCATTACGACGAATGACTGGCTTGGTTGATCATGTTTCTTTATGCCAATGAGATTGTTCAAGACATTCCACGTTTCTTGAAATTGATGGTTGTTTAGTCTATCTTCAATATATATATATATATATATTTTTTTTTTTGCTAATTTGACTACTTTAATGTGAATTTTATTAAACAACTTATAGTTTTTCTCAGTTACTTTGTTGCGGTCTTTAAGAAAATGTTGGTACAGTTTTGTTTAGCAGCACAAGAATTAATGTTGCTTGTGTAATTCATCAGCAGCGCGTATGTTGAATTGATTTCTTAAAGGTTCGAGGAGGCAAATGTTTGTCGTATGTTCGTTTGAAGGCAGAACAAACGTGCTGGTTCATCATGTTAACACTATTTAAACTGACAGGCGCTTAAGGTCAAAGTGAATGAGATCATTTTTAAAAACTACGATAGCCTTTCCACTGAAATGCTAATAGAAAATTAAAAGTACTCCTGATGCACACCCTCGCAGAAGTAAGTTGTATGAATAGTTATTTAGTGGTCAGAAATAGGGATGGGTGGGAAACCGAAACCGAAACCGAACCCGATTTGGATTTTGTGTCGGTTTTTCGTACGGTGTTTGAAAAATCAAAAATTGATTTATTCTTTTTAATAATTATCATTTTCTACGTATAAAAATGACAAGCGCCTATTCATTAAAAGAAAATGGTAGAGGAAAAAGGTGCCATAGCTAAACTACGACGCTGCTGAAAGTGAAAGCAGGAGTCAGTTAAAAGCTCGTAATACTACTGTTACAAGAAAAAAACTATAAATAGCTGGTTGGGGTGGAGGTTGGCAAACACCGATATCGAAACCGAAACCGCGGTTTTGTGGGCGTGAAAACCGAAACCGGAACCGAAGTAAAAAAAAAAACGAAACCGACCCATCCCTAGTCAGAAATCAGGTCATTTAGAACACTAGTGAAATAAGGATCACTAAGATTGTTGTAAAAAATTGGATCGAAAAGAGTTGCTGACGCTAAGTGACTCTTGTGTGGGGTAACGTCCAAGTATTTTGAAACAGATTTATCATTAGAATATGGATGGGTGGTCACGGTTACAGCTTTAACAACGGAGTAAGCTAATCATATTTATAAAAGAAGGAAGCGTCAGTTATAGAGGGGGGCTATAATTTGGTGAATTTGCGAAGGGCCAACTCCCCATTCGAGTTCAGATCGCGTCATTTGAATAAAATGTTATTTTATTATTATTTCAATAAGCACGTAAATAAATAATAATATTTATTTAATCTTAGATTAGAAATCAAAGTCTCATAGCAGAAATGAAGCAACCGCAACGACCCCCGGAAGGGGAACAATGAAAACGTGCGAGTGTGTCAATTCTTTGGCATGAAGTTGAAACTGGGACGTTGTTGCCTCGAAAAGAAGTTGAAATTGGCAAATTGTTGCCTCGACTAACAATTCTTCTTCTAACTAAACACCGTGGTAATCTCAAGGGCAAGTATTACATGATGTCATGCACACTTCTTTTTCACACGGTACGCATCGCTTAAGCCACAGCGAAAGACTGGGAGCGGGGGGGGGGGGAGGCAAAGTGATCTGTTACCATTAAGCATACGATTACGCATTAACTGAACCGAGAAGAGAACAAACAAACAAACACGGGACCCGTGTACGTGTTCAACTATACGTATAGCAAAGAGGAGAAAGGGAAGGAAACCAGGAGGAGAGGGAGACGACGGGATAAAAGGAGGAGGGGAGAGGGGGGAGGGGTGGAGAGGATTGGCGGAAAGGGGGAGTGTTACACAAACAAAAATCGACTGTTGCAGTGAACGATCATGCAGCACCGAGGAAATACTGGGAAACAACCACGGGTCAAACATATCCCCGGGCGAAGCTGGGTACGATGCTAGTTTATTTATAATTTTATATTGCCTGATAAAGGTAGGCGGATGGATGGGAAGAGGACTTAGGAGGCTGTTCTCCATGGGTGGTGGGAGGGGGTCCTTTTTCTGTTGGCACACTGGTGGGAGACAAAATAGTCCGAGAGGATATTGTCCGGGGGTCGGGGAGTATTGTCCTGAAACCATGTTATTTCTAGTATGTGATTTTCGCTCATGGTACATTTCCGACTTAGCCTACCTTTAGAAAACATATTTGCTTAGAGATTTTAAAATGAAGAGTTTTCCTGCGTTTTTGAAAGAATTTCCAACAATCACAAAATTCAGCTCTGAGCACCTTTAAAACTGCAGCTGCAAAATTCATGGCTAATACGAAGCCAGAGCGTAATTATCGTAAATAGTGAAACACGACTCAAACAAACAGGAACACGTTGTGAAATTGAACTCGTGACCTTGCGCATCGTCAATAAATCACTTAGGATTTCGGAGGCTGTGAACAAATGGGGGCAACTGCGACAACTAATGAACGGATTGCAGAGCCAATGTAAAATATTGATCGTCTTGGCATGGCAGGCTTGATTTATTGACCTGTTATTAATGGCCCTAATATAAATACAAATTCAGAAATGAACAACAATTATTGGAATGCAGTAGCAAGATAATGTAACTATTTGGTGTGCGGATAATTTGACTAAAAATTCTTAAATCTAATGGACGTGAAAGCTGTTCTTTGGCTTAAGACAATCAAAATCCTGAATCAACAACAAATCATTGTGGAAATCAATAATACAGGGTAGCGTGATAAATTACCTCGTTTCGATGTAGTGGTGAGTGTAATATTACAATCTATATCAAATGATGTTATCCAGTGCCACAAACTCCTTGGTGCAGCAAAAAAAGCTGTTTTAGGGAGAGGTGAAGCAATGTAAGGACTTTCATGTACGGTTAGACGCAACATGAAGCAGATACTTCGTGGTGCGCCTTGCCGTTAACATTAGCTCATGCGCGCCTGTACAATTGCTGGCCAAGTGCCAACAGCCATGCAGCGAGCGAGACCAACTTCTTAACCAGTTGGAACCGAGTCAATGCAGTCAGCCAGTCACGTGACGCAAATCCTAGGCGGTAATCCTCTCCTCCAGGAGGTATAAAAGACCAGGTTGGAGAATGCTTCCTCAGTTGGTTTTGGGGTTGCAATCTGCAAGTTGGAACTGGAGTATTTTTCCGACTTCAGTAAAGATTTTAACTTGTGTGTATTTTCTTGTTTTCAAATTTGTATTGTAATCATGATGTTTTTTTTTTTTCATGTTTCCTTTTCAAGGAAAAACTAAATTGATGTAAACAGTTCCCCTGTTTTTTTTTTACAGGAATACAAATTTGAAATAAAAAGTAGGCTACATCCTTTCCTACAATTCCCTAATTCCCTAATCCCCCCCGCTTATTCATGGCCGGCGAATGGAAGCCTCTTTAGGCCACACCATACTCAGTCGTAGGATGATCCCTGCAAAATAAATGCAAGTTATAACTCTGGAGCTGATCAGTGCCGGTACAAGTTTTAGCCTTGTTAGCGATGACTCATATGTGATGATGTGTGAGTAGTCCCCAGGCTATGCAGTAAGGAGTGAATAAGAATTGGGCTTGAATCGAAACTTGTCCCTTAGCACCTCACACCTATGGCATCAAAGGCAAAGGAAAAATTGGGCCAACGACAAGCAAAGGACAGGCAGAAATTGTCAATGCAAGCTTACTCACTTCACCTCTTTCTTCCTCCTCATACACAAAGTTAAGGTTTACGGAAGATGATTAAATTCTGTGTATAAAGTATGAATATTTTTTTCTACAGATGTTTACAAAATTTAAGTGTCCACCGCCAATATTGCTACCACCGGAAAATCCCTTCTTGACGAAATTAATAAACAATATATCACAAGGTTAACGAATCAGATAGTCTGCTTTAAAGACTGGACTTGTGAGTACAAGATGAGATAGAAGGAAAAGAACCGCTCCGACCAGGACTCGAACTCAGAATATCTCGCCTATACTCAGTGTGTTGTCTTTTATATTTTGTTAGATTAGTGTATCTTATAGTATTTTCACAAGTCCAAGCTATAATGCTTATTGTCTACTTCATTCTTATATAACGTAACAGTTGGCAGATGGTGGCGCAGTCAGGAAAACGTCATTGGGTGCCATGCATAAAAAAAAAGTGAAAAGAACTTAACTGCATGGAAACTGAAATATGAATATATAA
This sequence comes from Lithobius niger, assembly GCA_023313725.1. Classification (NCBI taxonomy): domain Eukaryota; kingdom Metazoa; phylum Arthropoda; class Chilopoda; order Lithobiomorpha; family Lithobiidae; genus Lithobius; species Lithobius niger. Next base: position 64,294 of record JAHWFP010124302.1, on the reverse strand, counting down.
CGTCTCTAACTTAGATAGTCATCACCGGCGAGTAAATTGTGCCACCAACTTGGCGTCAAGTATAACCTACACTTCATCAAAACATAGGCGTCTTGCTCAACCATTATTGTATATGCGCGGTGTATCTTGAGTCCTGGAAGTATTTTATGAGCGGCTACGTCTTCCTGGAGGGAGCGGCTTTAATCGACGGCCGCCAGTGTTTTTGTAACCATTTTGGATATCAACAAGGCACTCTGCTACCAAAAACGTACAATCGATTATCTGTGTTCGTTCTGCAGCGAACTCAAGATAGGCCGCGCACACTCTAATATCGTATCAATGTTCTTACCTTCACAACCTATTCATTTTAAGAGTCAGAAACCTCCTGTCACAGCGCCAAGCATCTTTCAAAGCAGCAAGATTACTGATTATTACATGTGAGCATCCGTCAGCAAAGGGTCCGGCAGGTAGCCATCGGTCACGAAGTATTTAACGTCAAATTTTAAGACTAAAGATTTGAAATCATTGTCGAGGTGTTATGTCTCAATTTCACAGTACACAAACACACAGTACTATCGCACATTGTATAACACTGGTGCAGCTCTCCCCTACCGGCTTCCTGGTCTGTTACGCCAGGTATTGCGCGTAGCACGAAACGGGCTGAGTATCCGCATGGCCCTGCACCGTGTCAAAAGCTACGGCCACGGCAATTTTGGCAAAATCGATAGGCGTCTCGTTAACACACAAATGCCCTGTATCTACTGATAGCATTTGCTTTTGCAAACCACCGATATAATTTTTAATATCCTCATTTGTAGTACTTTAGGGCAAATAAATGACAAGGATGCCTTCATTGTTCGTAACAGTTAGTGCTTCCAGTTGTTTCTTACCATCTAGCCATTGGCACATGCCATACACAAATTAGGTTTTTGTTTCTTGAAAAATAGAAATTACCATTTATGTCGATGTTTGACAGTAGCGCAGATGGTGACGGAGCCTCACGGGCTCTTCGACTAACAGGGAAGACGGGGTCCTATAAACCCCTACCCCATCCGACGTTTCTGCCGTGGAGAATAGAAAGAAAAGAAGAAGCTGTCCTTTATTTTGAACGTATAAAAAATATCAACAACAAGAGACGTTCGTGTCTTTTTATAGTCCTATGCAAATAAATAAAGTATACAAATGACAGTTATAGAGCGGCTTCAATAGGGTAAAACGCCATCTTGGTGGAAGTGATGCCGGCTGGGGACCCCTAACATTTTAAAACTCTCAACATTTTTGCTGAATTTTTGAAAGTTCTAAATACACCAACCCAATGTAGACTGGATTGTTGTAAGGACGGCAATCTATGTAACCAGTCAAATTATAATCCGTTTAAGGACGACATACACCCGTCGGTGGCTTTTATCACCCGGATTGCAGAAGAGCTGTTCACGAGCTATTTCTCAGGCGGATTGCATCTCTGATGATGATGGTCGTCGCTCGCGTTTAAAGTATAAATAACGTAGATTAACCAAATAAAACTAGTGGGCTAAGGAAATATTACATAAATCATTTTTTGGGAATTTAAAGATGTAAATACATCCAATAATGTATGTAGTAAAAAATTCCATAGACGCAATCCAGTTATGCATAACAGAAGAATGATATTTTGGAAAATTGTACATCACAGCTTCAGCTCCATTTGATTGAATTGAAACTGAAAAATGGAAATTGAAGGTTTCGTCAACTTTTAACCGCGACTAAAATTTCTTGCCCAATTTTATTAACTTTCACACTTAAAGGCAGGTTGCCACCAAACGAATGTTTGCAGCAGCATCTAGTGCCACCTAGCACTATTTAGTTCTCCCTAGTGCTTGCTCACTGCAAACAAGGAATGCAGAAAGAAACTTCTTTCAACGCAAAAACTAGGCACGTGCCTCCTTAATAATAATAATATAATATAATAATAATATACAGAGACGATGCTCGAGGCATCCACCCACCCAAATTCTCCGGCGGCAGATGTTAAGTGGAAGAAGTACCACCATTATTACAGTTGTTTTTTGCCGCATGAAGGAGGAAACCGGAGTACCCGGAGGAAACCCTCGTGCAACGGGCGGGAAACAACCGGAGAAAAACCCGTACATATACACTTCCCATCGCCAGGATCGAACCTGGGTCTGTACGAAGCCAGAGATGTACACTGGGACCAGGACGCCTATCGAATCTGACGCCCCAGTGCTCGAGTAAAAATTGAGTAAATTATTGAGTAAAATTGTATATGTCCTCTCGCGCCTGGAAGCAAGCTGTAAAGATTAACGATATTACTTGTCACTAGATGGCACCACGGCATAATGTAAAGAATCAACTGTGGCGCCATCTAGTGGCAATAATATCGTTAAACTTTACAGCTTGCTCCCAGGTGCACAAGAACATACTAAATTTTTACTCAATAATTAAGGACGCACGTGTCTTCTTTGTTGTGTTAAAAGATATTTGTTCGTGCATTACTTTGCTTGTTCCGAGCGAGAACGAGAGAGAATCACATATTGCTAGATGTGGCCAGATGCTGCAGAGTTTCATTAGGGGAGTTTTAAAAGTCAGCGGCTTGCGAGTCGCTTGCAATCGGAAACGCTTGCCCGTTTGTTAATTCAATGGGAAAGCGTTCCCCGCTGCCAAGCGACTCGCAAGCCGCTGACTTTTAAAACTCCCCTATTTGGTGGCAACCCGCCTTTAAATTTACAAAAAAACAAAGCATGCAGCCGTGCATGTGCATGTCCATGCACTTTCCTCTTTCCTTCATAGCATGCAGATTCAGAATTTCAAATGAAATGAATGAAATCCAGTTTTATGGAGACGCAGCTGATGAGAGACAGACAGACAGACAGACCCGCAGATGAGCATAGTGCCTCTGCGCTGCTACTCACTGTGCATGACTAAAAAAAAAAAAACGACTAAAAAAGATACAGAGGATACCCTGATGCACATGTCTGTGTTGCAGCGCTCTGAACTCGTTCAGCCTTAATAACAGAAATCCAAAACACTATCGGATTTTCCCCCTAGTTACAGTTCTGCTTCATTTGGGAATAAGGTCGGACGTAATGGCACCGGTGTTTACTTACTGATATTAGATAAAGAAAGCGGAAAAGCGATTTTTACGGTTTCGTGACGTCATCCGAAATATCCTGTCTCACTTGCCTGTTCCTACGTGATTCTTGTCTGTTTAGCAATCGTGCAAAGATGCACAATTCTAGGAACACAGGCTTTACTTCAGTGTTAGCATTCAGATCATTTGGGGATAGGATTTTATCGAAGAGCAGGACCAGAGCTCCTTTCCAAGTAAGATAACTCAGTTAAATGAATTTCCACAAGATCAAAACACAATTTAAAGTTGTAACCGATCCTCAATAGGTTTTTCAACACTGCCGACAGATTTGTTTTTCTTCTTCTTCAGTCTTTACCTAGCAACAACATCAAAGCTTAGCGCTGCAACAAAAACACTGGACTGATTGCAGTGGCCCAGAATTCTAATTCTTCTGGGACAAACCGCTCAAAGCTAACGATGTGTTTGTTTGGTAAGCAATAAAAATACGCATTTCATTGTCTATTGTTGTTACCGTAACGAACAACATGAAAAACAATACAGAGTTCGAAAACATTGAACCCAAATAGAAAAAGAAAAAGAAAACAATCAGTTTCACCCTTCAAACAAACAAAACCACTGAACCGAAATGTGATAGAAGCTGCCCGCCTAATGCGGCTGGCTGCCCTGCGCAGCACCTGAGCTCGGTATGTTGCCAACTCAGTCAAATTTATGGGTAATCGAAGGAATGTAGACGCACGAAGGAAATACACAACTGTACATGTAATTCATCGTAATAGAAGCATGTAAAAGTTTCAGTTCAAACAACGTGGAGTTTTGTACAGCATTAATACGCTGTGCCAGCGTTTGGCAAATTACAGCACCCATCTGTACGATTTTTTGTCCTGCAAAATGAGTCTTTCGGAAGAATTAAAAAAAAAAGTTTTCACACAGTGGTGGTTCAGTCAGCCTACCCGTTCATTTAAAAGTTCCACTCAGGTCGTTGTTTAAAAGTGAACAGTACCACCCTTTAACGCAATTCCTGTAGTTCATTTAATAAAACAAGAAGGAAAGTTAGTGGTTGGAAGACGATCAGATACCGCCCTAGTTCTCCCGGGTACAGGAAACTAAAATGACAGAAAATAGCGAACACAATAAATCACTGTGACACTTTGAAAATTTCAAAATATCGGGCAAACTACAAAATCATTTCTTAATATTGTACAAAATTCTGCACGCAAGTTTTAATAATAAGTATTAAAGAATTCACTCTTATCGTAACTATTATTATAACTATTACAACTATTATTGTAACATGGCGGTCATCGTTACTGAGCATAGCAGAGCTGTTGGTCGGTGACTGGAAAGGGGACCCTGGTAAAGCCTCTGCCAGTCTGCCGGCCAGCCAGGGAAGTATGAAAGACTAACCAGTCTCATTCAGTAATCATGGGGTCTATTCTGGTTATATATAGATATTCTGATTATACACAGATAATCGATTGTATGTTTTTGGTAGTAGAGTGCCTTGTTGATATCCAAGATGGTTACAAAAACAATGGCAGCCGTCGAATAAAGCCGCCCCCTCCAGGAAGACGTAGCCGCTCATAAAATAGCTGCAGGACTCAAGATACGCTGCGCACACAGTAACGAAGTTAAAAGCGTTAAAAATAAAATAAAAATACAATTTTTGCTTTGACGGAACGTAGAGAATGGTGGACGGATACATACCGCCGCGCGTGCAAACCGGCTGTATTCTATTTGTGGAATACCCTATAGAACAATGGCGCACCCAGGAATTTTGTTTGGAGAGTGCAAAAAATAATGGATCCAAAGTTAACGCTTTCTAACAATGTCAGTGAGTTTTCATGCTTTTAAGAAGCTTAACTTGAGAAACTTTTAATAGTAGCAAATTCTGTACTCTGATGTTCAACTTCAATGAAAATAATTTTTCACACTTGGGGGGGGGGGGGGGAGGCGAGGGGGTGGAAACACTGGCTCGGAGAACGAATTTTGGTTATTGAGAGCATTGTAATATAAACCAACGTTACCCTTCTTGATGCGAAAAAGAGGGGCTTTCTGATGTCAGTAGAAAAAAATCGGAAGTGCTTGCAATTGCTTAGTTTTACTGTTAATCTAGCGTTGGGAGGGGCAAGTGCCCCCTTCCCCCCCACCGTCTGGGTGCGGCACTGCTATAGACGGCGTTCATCGTCCATAATATCTCTAGAAAGGTTAAAACTTGAGCCAGTTCATCTATAGTAGCATTAGTTTGCGTCAAATTAAATTATTTTTAAAATTGAGAGTCACAGACTCAGTGAGGCGCGGGAGTCGGAAGAGGGGGGGGGGGGATTGAGGGTTAATGGCGCGTCGACAACTTGGTCATTAGCGCCAACCTCAGTCACAGTGCAGTGGTCCGGGTTGCCACTGCACCACACATTACAGAGATGTTATTCAAACCCCTAATCTAAATCTTGTCATACATCTGTACCTCCTGCAAAAATTGAAAAACACCGGACAGGAGGACAGACTTATCGCCCAACTGACGCGCAATGTCATGCGGAAGATGGAAACGACGAACACCATCAAGATGGCGACAATCAACAACTAAGTGCCGGACCGTAAGTGGCCGTCGACACCAATAACATTCAGGAGGGTCAACCCCCCGCAAATCGAAACAGTGAGTAAGTCGGGTGTGACCAATTCGCAAACGGGCCAACACAACCTCCTCACGGCGACTGCGGCGACACGCCGAATGCCACTCCTCGACAGTGCCTTTAATGACCTGTAATTTGTTACCGTCCTGTCTGTCCCACAAGGTCTGCCAAAAAGCGTGTAACCTCAGACGCAGAGTTGGAAAGGCATCTGAGGGAACAAGGCTGAGATCCCTACCGAGAGGGCCATAAAGGGCCCCTTTCGCAGTAGAATCAGCTTGTTCATTCCCTGCTATCCCAACATGGCCCGGGAGTCGGAAGAGAAGAGAAGAGGCCGTGATGGACAAGAAGGACATTTATTGGTTTAGATAAAATCCAGGTTTAGCTGAGAACAGCTTGCCCAGGTTTTGCCTTCTCGGCCAGAAGAACCAGAACAAGAATACAAAAGTCGCCAACAACAATCGGACCAAGTTCAACAATGGCACAGCTCCAACAATGTTAGTTACTTAGTTAAACCAAGAATTTATAGGGTTGGGGGACTGAGAGCCCTTACTGAAACGTCCTAGATCCGTTCCAATTAGTTCCGTCTGAGTTTATAGAGGGCGCCACGAGTTTTATGTGGGAATTTCTACCCAGTTTTCAGCCTAAAATTAAACAGAACTAAATCAAACTAGCTTGTATTTTAATTATTATTGAGTTTAATTTAGTTGCAATTCAGTTTACTTTAGATTTGCGGGCTGAAATATGAGCAAAGATTGCCAGATGGAACACGTGGCGCCCTCTGAAAACTCTGATGGAACTAATTGGAATGGAACTAGGACGTTTCAATAGTGACTTTTTAGAGTTACAAATTCTCCTCCCCCAACCCTATAAATTCTTGGTAAAACTAAGTTAATATACGTGACATACGTCACCAACAAAAATACACAAGCGTAACTCGCAATTTACCCTTCAAGTCAACTTTTGTTGACTGGAAATAATTCGCCACAACATCCATAACTCTCCCATTCCTCATCACCCTTCTTTGTTACTATCTCGTACGTCTGTCTACCTTGCTGCACTTGATGAAATTAAGCGCAGCAAAAAATCCGTCCTCCGCGCATGCGTCTGTGTGTGCGTTTGTTATTGGTTTACACAGTATCCCCAGTGAAGTGTGCTCGATTCACGCATGGCGAACACGTAATGAACGTCGGTTTTCTTGATGTCATCTAATCATGCTGGTTGGATTCATGATGCCATGCAGATTCACTTTGCAGTGTATTACGAGGGAGGAACTAATTTAATTTCGGTTTCAGAGGAGAGGAGGGAGGGTTGGGAGACGGGCCTTTTTTGTATGCATAGCCTTCAGTCTCTACAATGCCGTTTGAAAAAAAAAAATCATTCGGCTGATTATTTAGGGAATTATGTATGTAGGTAGGGGAGGTACCTCGTGGTAGGGATGGACCTGCCTTTGAGGTTTCAGGGATGACGTTAAACCACTACTGACTTTTGATGAAAATTTGGATTGGCAGCAGTAATTGGGAAACGCAGACAGACCGTGAATGAATTCTTCGTTAGTGGCTAGACCTTTTTCAGTGAAGTATGTATTAAATTCGAATGGTCGAAATTAGTTTAGTCTTCTAGCTGACAAACTTTCGTAGTTTTAAAGCGGTATTCTAAGGGTGGTTTTTATTAAATCCTTATTTTTGGTACGGCATGCAATATAATCGAATATTTATCTATAAACACGATATTGCTACATTAATATACTCCAACCAAAACCGAAAATGGTATAAGATCACGTTTACGCAGCCACTCGCTTTTGCATTCCCGCAGCTAGAAGCTAGAAATCACCTCAAATTTCAACATGGCGGCGGTTTTATGTCTGCCGCCTCGCAGCGAAAACAGCAAATAACGTGAGTTCAAAAGCGTTTCGGAACATTGTTTCGTCATGAGGAATTCTTTATATTATTAGCACGGATTATAAGACTGCAACTATTTACTCAAACGATGTCGGATTTAGCTAATCCATTAAGCGTTGTTACCATGGCAATGTCACCTTTGCCATCGCGATTGAATTCTAGCTGCGAGAATGCAAAGGCGAGTCGCTGCGTAAACGCGCCTTAAGAGCAGAGGCCAAAGTTCCTAAAATAATTTCAGCCAAGGAAAACCGTGATACCATTAAACGAAGAAACGGTCGCTAAGATTAACCGTATTAACTGGCCAATTTGCAACATTGCCCCATTTTCTGTACCTTCTGTGATTCTGTTAGTATCTCGGTTTTGTAAATTTAAGATATAAAATGAGCGATGATTAAAATTTTCTCATTTGGTTTAATTTAGAAGTAGGTATGTTTTAGACTACATTACAATTGTGTGGCAGATTCGATCATTGGCAGTTGTATGGTTATATTTTTTTTTAGGAATGAGTGTCAACACAAGTTTGTTTTGCCCAACGCAGGAAGCCAGAGGGAGCGTAGTTTTTGTTCTGGAAAAAACTGTGAGAAAAGAATTACTGTAAACTGGCGGGCGATTTGGTTAATTAGCATTTTACAAATTGGTGCGCTCTGACTAGGATCGGATAGAGGGGTTGTGATGAGTTGCGATTGTTGACATGCATTCAGAAGAGCCTTGGGACGATAGACGAGCTCCTCCAGTGAGGGTTTCGAGAATCAGCTTTTTAAGCAACTTGTATGTTGATTTAAAGGCGTGTTGCCACCAACATTGCATTGCCAACATTGCAGCATGTAGGCTTATCGAGTTCTCTCTTGCAGGAATCAAAGAAATGCACAAAGCAATACCTTTAAACGCAGCAATACCTTTAACCTGCAGGAAGCAAGCTTTATAGGTTAACGATATTGCTGTCACTAGATGACGCCAGGGTATTTTCTTTACATTTTACCGTGGCGCCATCTAGTGGCAATAATATCATTTATCTTTACAGCTTGCATCCAGTAATCCTAATGATACAGTCAGTATTGCGTTATGGCAGAAGTGATCAAATTGCCAGTGTGATACGCCATGGATGTACCGAAGACAGAATATTAACTTTTTTTTTACTGAATAACTTTCCGTCTGAATTTGTCGTATTCTCAACGATGAATTAATGCGAAAAATGCTAAAGTGTATACAGAGCCTGAAAAAATCAAACCCAGAAATGTTAAACAATAAAAACCCATGAAACGTATTTCCACTAAGCATTATTCGTTTTGGAGCCTTAATTATTATCAAAAGCAATCGTAATCAAATTTACGTTACACTTTATTTAATTTTTTTACTGTATTCGTAACCAACAATTCAATGTTACCTGAGGTAAATTAGTTAATGTTTAAATTACCGTGCGACGCTTGCAACGCATAACGGATTCGCATAAAAAGCTATACATAAAAGTACGGGTTTCCGTGATGGTGCAAAATAAATGCAATAAATATAAGAGCATTGCTCTAGTAAATTAAATCATATTACTATAATCTGAGACGGCATCCGTTAAGGCCAAGTTTTTCTGTTGCGACGCCTGTTCTGCTTAACATATTTAAGTATCACTTCGACACTCAGTTCTGTGTGTTTTAGTTATTTGGGATGGCTTAGGGTGGAGCCATCAGTATCTAGTTTGGCCTGGTGCCTTCTCCCTTATATATTTCTACTTCTAACCAACAAACAGCAAAAATAAATTATTACCAATGTTAAAATTACAATTTTGATGTAAACTTCTAGAAATTCATAATTGCAGCGATCCCAACAAATGAAAATGAACTAAAGTGAGATGCTGCTTTATTATGATTTTCGTATAGGGAAATGTGAGGCTATACAACGAATAATGCTTTGTAGAAATGCGTACATGGGTGTTGCTTGTTTCACCGATTTTAAGGTCTTTTTCACGCATGCAGCCTCTCATCCTGATCTCTACGCATTAGCTTATTTCTGCATTAATATCCGTTATTTTTTTGTTATAATTTAACCTAGCGTATAGCAAGTGCCTTTAAGTTCAACGTGCAAGTCGTCCACTAGAAGTAGCTGATAGATAAATGAATTGAATTGAATTAAATTGAATTAAATTTAATTTAAGTCAATTTTATGCGATAACTAAAATACCAAACCCGAAACTCAGCGACATAAGCAATATAAGCAACCTGAGAAACACAAGTGACACCATTTGGAAGTCTATACCCTATCAGCAAACAAAACTAGAGCAATGAACAATGTAAACAATTTCACCCAAATAGAGAAATGGCAGAAAATATTGCCAGGAAATATTTTGTAAAAATCAGTGGTCTGAGTGACATCATTTCCAAGATGGAGGACCGATGAGCAAGAAGCCACGTTAGAACCGTGTTGATTTTAAGTGTTTTTCTGTTTAAATTTGTAAGTATAAGTTGGATCTGATTGCACGAGGTTTTGTATTGTAACATTATTCATCAGTGTTGTTGGTTTGTTTGTTTTTAGGTGATCTTGCCAAGACAGAAATAAAAATCGCCGAAAATTACTCAGACTGTTTTCGATGCACTTGTGGCAAATTATTTAGCCCGTCAGGGGGTTCTGTTTCTACACAAGTGACACAAGCGACATAATTAATTGATCTGAAGTTTACCAATAAGCGGGAGCGTATTATGGGATGGTTAAAATTGTAATAATTTATTCTCGGCCATTTTGCGCGAGTTAACAATAGTTTACGTAGCTCTAAAGAATGAAACAACGGTCGTCCAAATGAAGTATAGTTGATAATGAAATGAATAATTGCTATTTGATCTGATGTTTAACGATAAACAGGTCCACATTATGTTGCATTTACAACGTTTATCTGTGTTCCGGCGAATGTTACAAAACTATGTTACACAGGAAATCTAACATTAATGGAATCCAGCCCTCTCCACGAAGCAGTCAATCAGCACTTTGATTAAAAACTTTTAATTAATTTCTTTTCCAAGATCTTTTCAGTTAACCAATTCACCCTAATGAATCAGTTGCTAGTGAAAATCATTTTGTATGATTTTAATCAATCGAGTGTTAAAATTGTTTCAAGTCATTCTTATGCCGAAGTAACACTAGTTTTACCAAGCGCTAGGCACACAACAACGGTCGATGACAACTGCAGCACTTGAAACCGCCAGCTTGGAAGCAATTCAAGTCTATTCTGGAAGTTCGTACCCTCGAAATAAATACGTCTTTCTATATTGTATCGGGCTGCTGAATTACTTATAGTGGCCGCGGCCTATCTTGAGTTCTCCGCAGAACGAACACAGATAATCGATTGTACGTTTTCAGTAGCAGATTGCCTTGTTGATATCCAAGATGGTTACAAAAACAATGGCGGCCATCGATTAAAGCCACCCCATCCAGGAAGATTTAGTCGCTCACAAAATACTTGCAGGACTCAAGATACACCGCGCACACAACAGCCTACTACTTACCATCACAAGGTTTCAAACCATAAATTCTTAGCTGATATACGAATTCTTTTAATTTGCTCAACAACAAAGTCAACAAAGGCAGCCATTTCAAGCGGATCAAGATTGGCTTGCAAGTTTGCAGTGATACGGCCCACGTACACCAAAATTATCAGCTGTGGACTCAGGGAGCTTCGCATCGTAACCCTTTGATCTCGTTTGCCATGCTAGTATCTGCATGTTAATTGTTAGGCTGATTTTGGCCGTAGCCTCTTTCCTATTGTTTATTTTTCGTAAAATTCCTTGGGACTTGCGCACATACGCCCATGGAGAAATAAAATTGTAAAATTAAAATGGAGAAATAAAAAATGATATCACAAACAAAAACGTCAAGTGTGCCGTAAAAAAAGGGGGTTATATGATTGAAGTTACACTTTACTTGTTTAAAAGTACACGGATAAAAATTGATGATTTTTAATTGAAATAATCAAATGTACAGTGGAGAAAATTGCATCTGTTTAAGTGCTGTTGTGCTTTACGTTTTAAATATATGATAGGTAAAGCACAACAGCACTTAAACAGATTCAATTTTTTCAACTGTACATTTACCGTCTGATGTCAAGATCTGAATAGGCTTTATTCCTCGATAAGTCGAGTAGATGTATGCCAACGTGACGTGTGGGATGAACTGATACAATGAAGGAGTCTCTTCCATCATGATGGTGTTGGAAAAAGATCGAAGTCTAAGCAATCCGCTGATGCTATTTTCTTTATTGGCTTGTTTGGCTTCGAAGTCAGAAATTTCGTTTCCTGCTGTGCCAGCGTGGGTTTTAACCCAACCAAGCTTGATATTGAATAAAAAACACAGTTGGTCATAGATGGCTCTTGCCACCTATACACTCTGTACACTCTCGGGTGATCAATGTTATAAGTTGAAATACTTTGCAAGTGGCCGATGCAGAATCACTATAAATAGAAACATCCCCCAATTCTTCTTGAGTCAGTCGGTGAGTTAATGCTAGATTAATTGCATTAAATCTGCTTTAAAAAAAAAGAACAGTGGCCTTCCAGGCGAAACCTTTTATTTCCGGTTTGAATAAGTCTCCGAGAGTAGGACAAATGCAAAGTCAACCTTTCCTCTCATCTTCGAACCATCAGTGGACTAATACATTGTTTAGGAAGCAGACAGTACCTTCCTAAACGACCAAACAGAGCGAACCAAACGCACCACTGTTGGTGACAGTTTGGCTCATTCCCTGCTAATAGCTGTGTTGATGCGGCTTGCTTGACGTCAACATCGTCAGCGATGAATCTGTTTCGTTAAAACTGTTACGTCGCGCATGCTAAAACCTCCCCCCCCCCCCCAGAAAACCACCTCCCTGACATGGTTCGCAATTTGGCGTTGCTCTCGCCTGGTCACATCTATTACCCAATCCTGGTCAAATCCATTAGCCAGGTCTGGTCGCGGTGAAGGTATGACGTATCGAATACTTGCTGAGCTTGTTGAGCTGTGTTGTAGTTTAGGAAGGTACTGAACGGCTGACGCAACATCACTGCGCACGCGCGACGTCAAGTTTGGAGCCAAACTGTCTCTAACAGTGGTGCGTTCTGTTCGCTCTGTTCGGTGGTTTAGGAAGGTACTAAGAGTCTTCCTGTTGATGAATCATCAACTATTGGCTAAGCGCCAGATGCTGTACTCGACTTGGCAGGATCTTATTGACGTACAACTCCCCACCCAACGACTGTAATTCAAAAATGTTTTCTTGGCGTCAGTTGCCAGTGCTGGACAGCCAACCGGAATGCAGAGTGACTGTGTTGCCTCAGTACGATACGCAAGTGCGAACCCAAATTTTAAAAAAGCAAGCAATCGCGTCAATTCTCTTGTCTAATGTGACAAAATGAGCCCGACATTCCCAAATTTCTGCCCCATATAAGACTATAGAGCAGTGACATTTGCCGCCATATTGGCACCAGTATGGGTTTTGGAGGGCATAACTATAAGGTGCACTACATAAAAATGGAGCGAAAAACAACGGAAGAACGGATTTCTTAGGCTTAAAATAACGTTGTTTTCTCCAACAACAAAAACCGCGCGTTTTAGATCTAAGAAATCACTCCTCACAGCATCGGCGTCAGTGTGACACCCTTCTGTTTCTCTCTGCAGTGCCCCTTGCAGCTAACCCATTAAGGCTCCAGCATAGAGTTATATACAATAATACTACGTCACGGTCGTGTCACTGCTCTATAGACTTGATAACTTGCTCGCAAATAGTTCTTATGATGCCAGGTTCAATCTTCTAAACAGCAGAGTTATCACGAAGCCGTCAAGCCCAGTTTCACATTTTCAATTCGGAATGCGTTGCTAGTTTATTTTTATACGATCAATCAGAACTGATGCGAAGCCAACCAAAAAAAAAAAAAAAACGTTTTTCAAAGTTGTGTGCCAAAACTTCCAGAATTGTTGTTACCCCCCCCCCCCATGCAGTTTCGTCTATCACCCAATTTGGCGTCCAATTCGGAGCTGGTAATGACATTAAAACCTCCTATAAGTGCAACGCAACGAGACAATTACGAATTTATTCATATGGCTTAGGCATTTTATGTGCAGCGTGCGGAAAGGAGTGGCAACGGCAAAACAACCCTACCCTCAAAGTCTTGCCTTAACTTTAATTATGATAATGTATTCTTATAGCCGCTGAGCACCCTCCTTACAACGACAACATCTTTCTTCCGTCACATCGGGAAAAAATCCTGGCAGCACCCTTACTATACCCAAGTCATTCGAGGTGCAGTTAAGAGTTAACTTAATTGCGTTGAACTGGTTAACGCCGCCTAATGCTCCGAAGGGGAACGGGGAAAAAATAGAGGAGAAACTTTTAGCCGGAAAGTGGAATCAGGCAACCTTTGGTTAATAACTACCTAGGGCGTTGCTGAAAAAATAGGGCTCGCAGTCTCTGATCTAGTGATAATGTAATCCGTCACAGTCACGCAGACGCAATTCGTTTCAGAAACTGAACGAGAAACTGGGATGACGTGAGACTGGGATGGCTGTACATTTGAATGATGAACAATAAATCGTCAGTTGGATAAATCGCACGCGTGAAATTGGGATTGGAATGTACTTAGTTTTGGCATTCCGAATACTCTAGCGGAAAAGCAACTGAGTCTGTCGAATTTCTCACTTAAATCTAGACACACACTACTGTAGCACGATAAATCTAAACAACGTTGCCAAAGAAATTGTATTCACTGTCCAATTCACGAAAAATAAACCAACTCTAAAAAACAAAGCAAAATTAACAAAGCCAAAAACTGGTTAAGAGGCCACCAAGTTGAGAGTGGTTCGGCCCTTCAAAGGAGTGATATCAACACGCCAAAATTAACGAAATAAAACAAATTACAACAGAATTAAAACCAAACCAGAAATCTATAAAGAGGTGACCAAGTTGAGAATGGTTTGGCCTATAGGCAAAAGGTAGTAGCAAATTGTTGAAAACCAATTTCTCGTTGACGTGCCACTTTATTACACATCTGCACGGTAGTGGAGTTGAGTCTAATACACAATTAAAAAAAACTGATATCATATCAAAAACCAAAACTGGTAAGAGGGGCCGCCAAGTTTCGAATGGTTCGGCCCTTCAAAGGAGTGATATCAACACACCAAAACATTCGCCAACTTAATTGCACCGAATAATACTTTGGACGTTAAATTAAAACTTGAACATTGCTACCGAAAGTAGCAATGTTCTAGTTTTCGTTTAACCTTCGAACTATTAAGCGGTGCGATTAAGTTGTCGAATGCTTTGGTGTATTGATATCATTCCTTTGAAGGGCCGAACCATTCGGAACTTGGCGGCCTCTTTTACCAGTTTTGGTTTTTGGTATGTCTATATAACTATACCATGCGCAACGGATGTTTGCTGTGACGTCACCATGAGTTAGCCAATGACGAACGAGAACAACGGCTGTTTGGCCGTCTGATTGGACTAGCCCAGTCACGTGATGTGCACGTCACAGCAAACAGCCATGGCGTGTGGTTTTGTTTGTGTGTCCGCAGTGGGAATCTCGATAATCGTTATTCTGTTGATGTCCGTAATGGGAATCTCGGAGGCTTGGGCGGTGGGCGACGACTACGAACAGTAGTTTTTAATTTGTAAGGTTCAATAATTTTGGCAGATGTAGTGACGTCACAGTATTTTCATGCAAAGGGGAAATCACCACAAGGCTCTAAAAACCGGATATATACGGGGGCGGGGGGGGGGCCCCCCCGGCTGCTCTAGTAATGTTTAATAAGACCAGATGAACATAAATAGTTACGCAAGAATGTGGAGGAACAACAGCAAGGCTCTTCTCCAGCATCTACCGGAACAGAGACCCACTTGGCGAGTTGTTGTATCCTCAAACAAGCGGGGACAGCGATTACCTAGTCGCAACCGGTCTACTGTACACTTCCGTCACTTCCACCACTTTCGGGTCACCTACTTCCGGATTTTTTTTTATTCATTTAAACTAATTTTTGGACTCTGAATCTAATGGCGGAAACGGTTTGCGGCTATCTGGTACCATTCCGTAGATGAAGGGCTCACTTGTCGGCCACTTCCGGGCCACATTAGCTCATACTTCCGGTTTATTTTTTTTTAAATCCCTATTAACTAATTTTTGAGCGCTGAATCTGATGGCGAAAACTGTTTGTCTCTGTCTGGTACCATTCTAAAATAGAAAATGGCGACGGACGGATGGACAGACACCGTCTTCCCAGCTGTCGCTCCGAATACGAAAAATGCATCCATAGAATTTTTAAAAGGCTTGGCTTTCATGTCGAGATAATTTGAGTCGCCATGTTTGTTAGTATTTAGATCTAAGGACGTTTTCTCTTTTATAGCTATTCGGTCAGAGCCAGATTTCATCACCACCAGATCATCCACCAAAATGTGAAGTTGGGCTGGCATAAGTCATGTTATTCTTTCCCCGACAAACTAATCAAGCCCAGCACAGCCCAGCAAACTGCAACACTTTAACACAAGTGTGTTAAAGTGTGGTCGCTGTTTTGCTGATGCAGTACTGATGCTGTACTGATGCAGAACCGTTTGTTTGGTCTTCATTCCGTGTATAGAGCAGCGTCAAGTGACGTCATATTGGCTACGAGACACCATTTGGAGGTAATAGCTACAAGGTGCACTAGATTAAAATGTAACGGAAAAAACGGCACTTCTAGTCAAGACAGTGCTTTGTGAGCGGATTTCTTAGGCTTAAAAGAACGTTGTTTTCTCCAACAACAAAAATCGCGCGTTATAGGCTTAAGAAATCCAGTCTAATAGCATTGGCTTCAATAAGACGATCTTCCTTTCTCCCTCCAGTGCTCCTTGCAGCTAACCCAGTCACTGACTCCACCATAGAGTTATACACAATAATACTACGTCGTATCACTACCCTATAGCGTGGTGCCACCGATCACTGTCGAACACCCTTGTCCGGGCAGGTGAGCACGCCCCATGGAGTTTTCCTTCGTGCTCGGTCATATTGCTGAAATATACAGTATGAACAAGACATGGTCTTTGGATACTTTTTGTCGATCCTAGGTGTCCCTTTTTTTAGTAAGTGAGCACCTGAGCGTCAGTACCAAATCATCGAGGGGTTCGACAAAGCTATAAATCTCGTACACCCAAGATTTAGGATTTATAAATCCGTTGTAAATCATCTAAATCTTGTGTAAATCCTTCAAATCCTTAAATCTTCTACAAATCTTGTAAATCACGTAAATCTGGCGTAAATCATTTAAATCTTAACTTAAATCTTTTGTAAATCCCAGTAAATTTGCAAATCTTCATGCAAATCTTCAAATCTGTAAATCTGTCTAAATCTCCAAAATTTTGTGTAAATCTTTAAATCGTCTCTAAATCCGTGTAAATCTTGAAAAATTCTCATGTAAATCTTTAAATCTGTAAATCTGTGTAAATCTCCAAAATTTTGTGTAAATCTTTAAATCTTCTCTATATCCGTGTAAATCTTGAAAAATTCTCATGGAAATCATTAAATCTTACTTAAATCTTTAAATCCCAGTAAATCTGCAAATCTTCATGTAAATCTTCAAATCTGTAAATCTGTCTGTGTAAATCTGCAAAATTTTATGTAAATATTTTAATCTTCTGCAAATCCATGTAAATCATTAAATCTTACTCAAATCTTTCGTAAATCTTTAAATCCCAGAAAATCCGTAAATCTCCTTAAATACGTTGGAAGATTTACAGACTTACAAATCTCGTACACTATTTTTGTCTTTGTCGAACCCCTCGCAAATCATTCTAGACATTATAAAAGTAAATGCTTGTCAAGCAGTTTACACATCTGGGATCGGTTTACTGTATTTCAAACAAAATAGAAAAATAACTTATAAATAAATTACTGATAAAAGCAGTAGTCAAATAATAAATATACTGAAAATTACAGCGTCTCGGTCTTAATCTAAACCACTATCAAGTGAAGGAAGATGCAATTTAAAATTTAAAACATTGCAGTATCACATGTCAAGAAATTTGAAATACTCATCTCATGCCGAACTGCGGCAATCAACCAAAACAGACCAGAATCACATTCAACAGAGGTGATTGGGGAAGGGGAGGGGGTTTGGAAGTCACTTCAGGTAGTGGCGAAGGTGCACAGGCGAGAAGCGCAAATAATGTATCAATTAGGTATATTTTAGGCAGAAAATTAAGTAAATGGGCAATGACTTAGGTAACACTTTGAAATGAACTGATGCATCCTATTTGTTTCTAATGATTTTTCTCGAACTCAACTAGAAACACGATACCTCACTCCTGAACTGTACTAGAAAGGAAAAAAACGCAAACTTGCATACCTATACTCAGTGGCGTAGCTAAGGGTGTGCAAACGTGTGCAATGCACACGTTGCCCTCAGTGTTCGCACACTTTGCCCTTTTCACCAGTAACTACCTAATTTCCATCCATTCAACGGTGTCACTAAACTTTGACTCCTCCCTCGTCACGTCATCGTTGCATATTGCTTCTTTTCTCATTTTTTTTTATTGTGAAGTTGTGAACGCGACCCAATCAGACATTCACATACGATACGAATTATTTCTATAATTTTTTTTTTATTGTAGGCCTAGTACAGTACTGTAGGCCTGTAATTGGTGTTTGACTATTTGTTCACTGAAAGTTGTAGTGATTAGAATTTGATGTACAACCTCCCCATCGGTCAGTAAGAAAAAAGTTAACATCCATCGGCTAAAAATTCCTCTCCCACCACCAGGCACCAGGTCTTCCTTATGCACATGTTGCCCTCTGTCTAGGCACATGTTGCCCAAATTCCTGGCTACGCCACTGCCTATACTATATAGTACACCAGATATTTAGTGATTTGGCCGCTGACAATAAACCAAATCGAATAAGCAATTCACTACGTACTTCATTTTCAATATTTATCCCAAAAGTTTAAATCTGCCGTAACATACCCATTTTTCACATCATCTAACATCACGCCAACAGCGAAATCGCTAGCTATAACGAGGCGTCGTTATCTAAAATAAAAGTCGAATCATAAAACGGCCATGACTATTTTTCTGAGGCTTCCAAGCTGTTATGATTTGGTTTATTGATTTTTACCCGCTTCGTCACTACTGTGGTATATGTGTTGTTTTTCTATTTTTTTTATAATAAAAAGTTAAGTGAATAGATTCAAAAGCCAGACGCATATATAAACGACGGCTAAACAGTATTGTTTTTATCAAAAGTTGAATCAAAGTAACTCAACACACTTATGCTAAGAATGTAATAGTCATGTGAAAACGTCAGTATGGAAAATGGAGTCGACGAGTTTACCGTTTATTGACAATGAAACCTGACCAAAGATGGGGAAATTGAAGAATTGTTGGTATCATGAAAATGGGTTATTCATCGGCACTGAGGCACAGTTGTGGTGCGATCATTCAAAATGCAACTTGCCTAGTTCATTTGATACAACTTGGCACCATGGACGTAAAGCGAAAATGTTTCACACGGATCAATATCACTACACGGTGAAACCTCTTTGTAACGATGTCCAAGGGTCCTTCGAAATAGAATGTTATATCAGGTTTATCGTTATAAACCAGCACCTTTCCATACATTGTCGCTGGAGGGTTAAAGAAATCGCATTGTTATAACAGGTTTGTTGTTCTAAGAGGTATTGTTATAACGATCGTTTAACTCATTATACGTATCAATATACACAATCTATAGACACACTATCGGTTTCATGCGTAACGTACGGTGGTCTAGTAGAAAGCCATGTCGTAATATTGTCGTAATGTTGTCGCACTGCCCCGTTTCGTGTCGCATTGGCTATTGTTGCTGTTGGGTCTCAGACTTTAATAGCCCATAGTTTTCCGTTAAGAATACATGTAATATTCCGTTTGTTACTAATTTTTACTGCGTAATCAACATTACTGTTCACACGGTCAACTGCTCACTCTTTTTCTTTGCTGCCGTGAAAAGAATGAACATTCTCGCACTATTGCTTTAATTTATGGCATTTGGATTGGTTGTTATAATGACTGCCAGCCCCCGTCCGCATACTCCTAGCCTATACTGCGGTGTAAACCAAATCTCGTACAAAAACCCCATATGGGTACATAGAGCCATCAAGTTTTGGCTGTATAAAGTTGTGATATCAAAACTAACATGTCTTCCACCAGGTTTGTGGTCCGAACTCAGTCACTCAAGCTTAACTGACAATCACCGATGTGTCAGGTAAGGTTGAGTGATCAGAATTG
The DNA here is from genome assembly GCA_023313725.1 of Lithobius niger. Classification (NCBI taxonomy): domain Eukaryota; kingdom Metazoa; phylum Arthropoda; class Chilopoda; order Lithobiomorpha; family Lithobiidae; genus Lithobius; species Lithobius niger. Next base: position 44,470 of record JAHWFP010124302.1, on the reverse strand, counting down.
AGACGGAAAACTTGGTGGCAGCCATACATCACAACTCTGCTCTGATATCAACTTTACATGACGAAAACATGATGGGGGTCTTAACCCTACTGGAGTTTTTGTATGAATCAGATGTCACCCTTTTTGGTTGTTTTAGGGTTTTGCTTTGGTGAATATATTGGTTGTGAGCTCCTTACGAAAATGTAGTTGTAAATCGTTTCTTGAACAGCCTAAAAAAAACTTTAACTTCAGTATCACCAATGGCCGCTGATTAAATTGTATTTCCAATAAAATGCCAGTTGCATTACATTTGATTGTAAAACAGAAACAAATGGAGTTGGTTGGTTTTATGACGGCCTGGGGCAACCCCAATGGTTTTAAGCCTGTGAATTAACAACTAAAATAGATACAAATTGCAAAAGAAACAATACAGCACGAAAAAATAAAATCTGCTCACTACCCACAGAGCCGACCACGCCATACCAAGTAGATGGATACTGCATGTTTATTCAAAGAGCAGTAACCCTTCACGGATTTTTGCCTCGTAGTAGATGGTGACAGGGACAATTTAGCTAGAGAAATCCAAGAGGAGACCCCAGGATGTTCAGTTAGCCAAGGGCTTTGTTTGCTTTTTTTTAGGGAGCACGAACCCAAACTGGGTTATCTGCACCACAACGATGAGAGGGACAATTCAGCTGGTGAAATCCAAGTGGAAAACCTAGGACATCCCGTAATCGACTTGAGCAAGAGAGCGAGCAAGTGTTGTCGTTGTTGTTTGTGTTTAGGGAGCACGAAGCCAAACTCAGGCTGATCAATGTTATTGGGGCTTCGGCCCGAAGCCATGCGCCCATTCTAGCAAAATACAACTAAAGAAACAAAACAGTTCCCCAAACTGAGCATGATAAATTACAATTACAATTTAATAATGGGGTTCAACAATGTTGCTTACCATTTTGAGTAATGTGTCGCTGAATTGTTAGTCGGCCATCAACAATGGAGAACAAAGGCGTATTTCCAACACTCACGAAAATGGCATTACAAATGATTGCAATATTCGGAAGTGAAATCACCCCAAATGTCAAACCATGAAAGTTACCTCTCGGAGTGAAACGTAAACTGACGGACAAAGTTCAAGCATAACAATTTATTTTATCTGAGTTGAATCAGATAGCAGTAGTAGTAGTAATAAGTTGTAATTAGCACGAAATGAATGATGTTTAAATATCTTTGTCGTATTGAAATTCTTCGTTCACAGCTCTGAAAGAACTTTCTGTTGTCTTCTGAGTAAACCCCGTCGATCTACACAATTTCCAAAGCTTCGTGTCGCATTAGTATTTAATATTCAATGCCAGAAAACGTCAGTTTAATGTCTGCAGTAAGAAAAACAGTAGCTAGCCTTCGCTCAAATGTTGATATATACATAATGACTGGACATGAACAGTTGACGCCAACAATTAGACGCCATTGAAAGCCAATAACTTGAAATGGATGGGCGAATTATTCTAAGTATAGATTTAGACAGACGCTCAGATAACAGGGGCGTCTGTGCAATTATCAGAAGTTTATTAGTTCGAATTCCCGTCACATAATCTCAGGGTAATATAAGTGCATTATAAAGGCTAACCTAATGTTAGCTATTTTAGTCATTTTAGTCATTTAGTATATGAATTTCGTTGTTGTCACATTGTGTTTTCTTTAATTTACAGTGAGTTGTGTTTATTGATTTAAAAATTTATTTGACCCATTCTCTCAAATTTTTTTATTGTCTCTCCGTTATTGGCATCAACATTTCTTCTGTCTAATGCAGTCCTTTGATTATGTAGTCTACATACACGGTCTGGATAACATCGTTGTAATGTGTGGCGCAGTGGCATTCCGGACTACTGCACTGTGGCTGAGGTTGGCGTTATTGACTTAGCTGTCGGCGTGCCATTTTGCCTCAATTTCCACACCCTTCATAGCGGATTTGGGAATTGTTTATTAAAACCTTGGAGATATGGGGCGGGGGTGGGGGGGGGGTGAGATTTAATGGCGAGTCGACAGCTAGGTCATTAGCACCAGCCTCAGTCACAGTGCAGTAGCTCGGATTGCCACTGCGCCACACATTACAGAGATGTTAATCAAATCCAAAATCTAGACTACGTAATCAAAGGACTTCATAATACACAGGAAATGTTCATGCTTTTAACAGAGAGGGAATAAAGGAAAGGATGGCTGAAATAAATACTTAAATCAATAAACATAACTCACTGTAAGTTAAAGAAAATACAATGTGACAATAACGAAAGTCATTTAAATAACTAAAAATAGTTAACATTCGGTTAGTCTTTATCATGAACTTATGTTTCTCTGTGATTATGTGACTGGAATTATTCGAACAAATTAACTCCTGACAATTGCACGGATGTCCCTGTCATCTGAGCATCATTTAAATCTATACCTGGAATTCGCCCATCCAGTTCAGATTATTGGCTTTCAACCTCAACAATTTGAGAACCCACCACAGCAGCAGTAGTTTCAAACGGACTGGAGCAGGTTATCTTTTTCCCACCCGGTGACCCGAATACTAGTAGACCCGGATTAATTGGTAATTCGAATGAGACCCAGTAACCCGGTCCGCCCAGAGAAAACAAGGCCAGTCTTGTTTTTGCCGAATTTTACTAAAATTGTCCAGACTTACAACGCTAACAATAACAACTAAATTTAAGTGAAGTTCCACAGAGACACTTTGTTTAAGGTGTTGCAGAATTTATTGACAAAGAAACGAATATGTTCGGTAAAAACTGTATTTGGTAATCCCTTTTAATACTTGAAATAAAACCATTGATGATTTTCGCTTTAATCTGGTCAATTGGTTGCTGGGTCAGTTTGGGTAAACAGGGTCGCCGAGTCTGACCCGAAATTCTGGGTCAGGTTCTCAGACCGACGGTAATGTGTTGATCCAGCTGAAAACTTGAGCCTAATGAACCAGGCACCCAGTCCAACTCTGGTTTCAGAATATCAGTACATTCTGTCGATAGCACACCACCCTACTCGAAAAGTGTACCAGTAGTGCCGATTTTGTGTCAAGCGACAAAAGAATTTCAGTTCTTGGGAAGGCTGATGTGTACCAAAGTGCGTGCAGGCACGACGTCTTCATAGCGAACAGATGAAAACCTATTTCGTTGTACTAAAAAGTTCACACGATGACAAAGCAAACAAGCAGTCGGAAAAAAAAA
>JAHWFP010124302.1:0-12505 GCA_023313725.1 Lithobius niger | reverse complement strand
GTAGTTGCGGCTACTAATACCTCTAATAATGCTTTGCCGTCGTGCTGCTTCGAAGGCAAAGCATTGTCAGAGGTATTAGTAACTGCAGCTACCGCTAGAGGTCCGCGTAGGACGGGAAGAAGTGAGACGGTATATCTAGTTAACTTTCTAAATTATGGTGCTGTCCAATGTTTTAGCCTTTTCTGAACATGAGTTTCGTAACACATCGCCATGCTAAATCGTGACCAGCAGCGCCACTCGTGACAGAAGCAAAAGCTACGGTGTTGGATCAGGTCTTTATTACAGTATACCGGCCGGATCTTGCATGAAAAATAGCACACGAGACTGGATTGGGCAATATGGCCGCCGAAAGCGCCGCTGAGGCGATTGATTAGTCTTGTTGCCGCTTTTTGTCGACCGAGGGCGACACCTCCCGTACAAAAATGCTGCCTTCCTTGAAACTCTTTCTGCGTAAACGAACATGTCGCTATTTACTGAGTGAATGTGCAGTTGAGAAATTTAACAGTTTTGTGATAAAAATATGGAAATTTTGTTTGTACTTGTAAGCTGTTTTTCGGGTGATTACCGGGATTAAGTTAGTGAATTACTAACCTTTTTGTCAGTTGCCGCTATTTGTCAGTAGATGGCGGGACGCACCTTACAAAAATTCACTGATGTGATTTGCTTGACCAATTCCCGAACAGATCTCGAAGAAATGAAATGGACCGCTCGTGGCAGCCATTTTGTCTATTGTAGTGATAGATCTGAGATAGGCTAAGTCTCTCGTCAGTTAACTCTGGACGACCATACATTACTTCCCAAAGAGCCTTGCTATCAGGATCTGTTTCTCAGTTTGTCTTCCCTCCAAAGAACAAGATTATATATTGTATTATTCAGCAACAATTGTATTGTTAAATTCCTTTATTGTATGAACTCACCATGCCTACAACAATGTATAGCACCCTCTTTAACAATGCCTTGGCATCCCCACTCCAAAACTGTCATTCCATTCCCAGCTGTCAAACCAGTAAGTTACTTTTCGAAATTGATAATTAGAAATTCTTCCTCTCCTTTTCCTCCACTAGTCCCAATTTCAGTCAGCATGCCCCCAAAACATCACTAGTATTCATCCCCATCTCATGAGTTGCTTTGTAGCAGATTAGGCAGTGGCAGGCGAGTCTCTTAACCATCAAAATCCTGAACAAAACATCATAGCCCTAACACTACTTGCAATTCTTTCATAAATAATAATTCCGCCCGTAATCCAGCCCTTGACGCTATAAAATGGTGCATCGGCCGGGAATCGAACCCGGGTCGCCCGCGTGGCACAAGTACAACAAACTGACGCCACACTCTCAGTCGGTCACTACGTGATGGAAGCTGAGCGTATTCGTAATTAATGTATAACGTAAGCTGGTGTTTATTTTCAAAAAAAAAAAAAAAACACCAATGATACTATTCTGTTTTAATTAAGGAAACCCGGTGTAAATTTCGTTGAAAGAAATTCGGAAAGATTTTACTTATTTTTAATCTGTATAAATGAACTGTTAAGATGTGCGTTCTGTGTGCGCCTTTTTCACATATGACTGCTGAAATACGTGACGGGCTGGATGACTGTCTGTGCACATGTTTTAAATTGTGCATTGTTCAAACTGTAATTGTTATTTTTTTTTGCGAGTGAAGCTGTGACTGGCACTAAATTAAAATTTATTTCTTCGAGCCTTACGTCATGTAAAGTTTGTGCGGATTAACCGGCTCAGTTTGACGTTTACCTGATGTTTTGGAAGCAGGATTTAGGCCAGATGGGAGGAGGGAAGTCAGAATCCATAAAGTTGGATGGATGGAGTTTACATGAAGATTTTTTCAATTTCTAACGAACACATACGAACCATTATCTTGATGAACTGCAATATCATACGCAAAATAAACACCGTTACGGAGGTTGATGGCGAATAACTTGTTCAATAGATTTAAATGAAGGAAAAACAGCACAATGCAAGTTTAAAAAGAAACCCTTAAAATGCACACATAAAAGTACATGTGACGTCATAAGGTTTTTTAATTAAAAATTAAGAATACATGGCAGTGTACTACCGAGTCAACCTATCAACAAGTGATACCTTAAAGGCATAAAAAAAATTTGGTTTGTGTTTTAGAATTTTTATGCTTTTAGTGTGTCATTTGTTGATGGGTTGACTCAGCAGTACATTGGCAAGTTTTTTTTTAATTTTTAATTGAAAATCTGATGACGGATGTTGTTTTCTCGGAAATGTCGTATGTACTTTTGTATGTGCGCTTTCAGGCCTTCTTTTGTAATCAACAGATTTAATACAATTACTTTGTCTAACCTATACAAGATCAACAAAGATCTGGCATTCTGGATGTATGTAGGTTTTGTTACTAATTATTCATCAAGGCAAATAGTGCAAATAGTGCAAATTTTACGTAAAAGTTGGCCATCAGGCATAGCATGTTTTATTAACTTAATACTAGGCTAGGTTTTATTAACTTAATACTTAATACTAGGAATTGAGTTAGGAAAATCACAATCACTCTTCCTAGGATAGTATTGAATTAACGTCCTTTTCAACTGCTAAAGTTAGATATGCTGTTAGTTTATTTGTTATGTTATCATTTTCATGTTACTATTAAATTCTTGAAAATGAAGCAAGCGAACGAACCTAACATGAATCTTTGCAAGCGCTTTGCCACTTCGTGCAAGATTTGACGTAGAAATGATAAATAAAGCAACTGCATTGTTTCGAAACGTGTGAAACTGCCAGTGCTAAGTGTTTATGTTTTGTAATTATTTTCTACAGTCTTCACATTAGAATAACTTTCACTATGGTGTATTACAGCAAACAGCTTTGTGTCTCGAGGCCACTCGCCTTATAGATTGGGGTCCCTCACTGCCGCTGCTAAAAATCGGCTTAGCAGACATTTCAAAACCAGAATATCTCTTAAAAACATTTGAGGTAGGGATTTCATCTTCGAATTCGTTCATTTCATGCACCAAGGCTCCCTTTTCACGAAATTTTTACCAAATCAGAACAAAATTTAGAACGTTATCGTGTCCCAAAGAGACAAACACACAGACCAACAGACACACAAAATTCAAATTCAGTCTGTTATTTGACCTCGCAAGCTTTACTACCCCGGCTAGTTGAAATGATCCAGTAAAATGACGTCGTCACTTTCAGAAGCAAAACTGTAAAAATAATTTTTTAATAGAATAGACTGATGAAAGGCCGTTAAAGAATTTCTAGCGCAAGATAATGGTTTTTGAAACGAACGTTAAGTTAAAGTTGCTCAAGTTTCCCTCAGCAAATGAAAAGCAAATGAAATGGTAACTTTGATCCCATATTTATGCATGCAACAAGGCGTCCTCCCGTCCGATGGAAAACCCATCAGATCGAAATGATCGAACACCCCATGGGATAGAAAAATATTTTCTATCCGATAGTATTTTTCTATCCCGTGGGATGTTCGACCATTTCGATCATTTTGAGCATTTCTAAAATGTGCGTTCCCCTCAGGCAATTTTATTCTCATCAGGTAGAATTTTTTCCCATCGAACATAATTTTTCCCCCATTAGATAGAATTTTTTTCTTTTTTACTGGACAAAAAAACCTAGCTAACCAATATGGTTAACCAACGAATCCATAGAGGCTCAGCAACAAACAAGAGAGTAGTTTTTTATTGGATTGTTTTAAGTCCTTGGGAAAAATCTTTGGACTTGCTTTTTTTCTCTCCTCTTGGATCAGCCTTAGAATAAATGAATTAGTATTGATTTATAACTTACTAAGTGGGACAATACTTGCGATAGAGTGTATGCAAAGGGTAATTTTAAAATTTAGGCAGTACTTCAGGTATTTGAAGAAATGAAGGAAAACGTTGTTACTTCCTTTTTTAGTAAACTAAATAATAGACTACAGAACGCCAGCCACGCGCCGATATTGTGCACGAGCATTGATTGTGACAGCATCAAATAGCGAGTTTCAGTTTGCTAACATAAGGGTTAAAAGGGTTTAACGAGCGTTAACCACTCCTGGTCATCTGCCCGAAGCCCTAAGGCCCTATGTCTGCAACAGCCAGATTCCCAGGCGGTTACCCATCCAAGTATCAATCCAGCCCAATGCTGCTTAACTTCGGCGATCTGACGAGAACCGGTGTTTCCAGCACTGCAAGGCCGCAGACATAAGTTCCTAATATAAGATCTAGAGCCTAGTAAAGGACTCAGAATTGTTAGAATTGTTGGAATTGTTGGAATTGTTTTATTACAGCTTTGTCAACAGCATTTTTAAAGCTGAAAGAGACAGGGCATGGTGAAGTGAAACCCTAACCATTGTTTTCTCTTCGACTGTAAAGTGGTTAATTATGTAGGGGTATCAGGGTGGCTGAGTGGTTAGTGCGCTGTTCATATCCTAGAGGTCCCAGGTTCGCCCTGACCTCAGCCCGCTCCTGGTTTTTCGGGAAGAAAAATTCCTGGAAATGCGTTTATACTCATGTCTATAATTGTGGCATATAAAATACCAACGACCAACATGCTGGTGCGTGAAATATTTAAAGGATAATGACCGTTCTAGCTGCGAGAATGCAAAGACGAGTCGGTGCGTAAACGCGCCCTTATATCAGGTCGCGATATTGCTCAAATGGGCTTTATACGGTACTCATAGATACGCCGGTAGTTCAGATTTAGTTGATGCCCAACTGTTGTGTGTATAGGTTATTAGGCTACACGCTTTCCGAGTACTGAGATTAACAATGTCGAGGCCCCGCAGGGTAATAACCTATAGAATAACCGTAAGAATAATAACCGTACGAAAGCCGGTAATAACATATTCATCACCCAGTCGCGTAACAAATGAAAGGCGCATTCACTGTCCTCGGTATTGCAACATCGTCTTTGTTCGCTGAAGGGAAAAATTGGCATTAGGATTCGTTTTTTGTGTAAACATTGCTGCACGCATAGTCGCACTTGAAGCCTTCTGAGCAAAAGAACGTCAGCACGATTCGTTCTTTGTTGTGCGCGTGCTGGCCCTTTGTCGATCTCAGTACTCCAGGCCTGGGATGTAAATCCCAGTCCTCCAGGCCTGTGATAGGTGTATCAAGCTTGTTGCATTGTTACAAGCATTGTTGTACAGTACCGAGATCGTCTAAACTGGGTGATTAGGTTAAAGCTCGACCGCAAAATGTTAACGGCCAAGTTGTTGGGTTGAAAACACTACATTTAACACTCTAAATTCTTGGGGGGAAAGGTGAAGAGCCGAAATACCTAGAAATTACTGCCAGGGACAAGATCACCGGTTGAAATGGAGGACATAATCTTTCTCACCGTTAAGCTTGTACAACACTACTCCGTTCCGCCACGTCACATCGCAGGCCGTCAAATTTCTATTTGGACTAAAAGCACGTAAATTAGAAGAGCCGCGTATACAGCTCCGTCCCGTTCCGTGACGACCCGTCGGCTGACGGACGGGACTGTCGAGGCAGAATCCTTTCAGTCATAATCTAATCGCATCGGAGAAGTGCACGCACCTGCCGTCAGTTGACGGCAGGCGTCGTTCGTCACGCGCCTGCGCACAACGCGTTTCCCATACTAAATATAGATGCGAACCTATTTCAGTTACCTTTTGGACTTAAATGTCATCATGGTCGAGCAGAAAGAATTAATACCTAATATACTAACTTCCTATTTAATTACCTACTTAAGGTCACTTCAAGTCCTTCTTTATTTGCATTGCCAATTTGGGTAAGATAACATTTAAACGCTCAGCAGAGCCGACTGACACGGTTAGCAACGAAAGCAATGTGCGGTGGACATTCTGTTGCTGTCAGACGTCGAACGGGACGAATCGGAACGGAACGGAGTAGTGTGCTACAAGCTTTAGCCGCAGACCAAACTTTTGTTTTATTTTAGCGAACTTAGTTTTACCGGTCTAGACATAATCAAGCGAAATACTTCGTAGCAATTGTGTTTTTTGCATGTTTCTATCCGAACCTAAACTGAAACTAGCTTCGCGCATGAAACTCACGTCCTGCCCGGTGAGATTCGAGCCAAGATTCAATAAGTTTGGTGTTGTCGGTCTGCAGACGAAACTGGTTGTCCGTGAACAAATGGTTCGTTGTTAGCCGGACAACCAGATATTTCTGCAACATCGAGATAAGGTGCCCGGGGCCACTGTGACCACGCGGGACCAATGACTTAAACGGCTGAGGCTCCTGTCCTTCCCAGACAGGGTAGCACAGGAAATACCTAGACTAGTCATCTTGTTGCGTTGATTCTGTTGACATAACTTGTGGTAAGAAGAGGGTTCTGGGTGTATTAGGGTAATAATCACCTCACAAGTTTATGTTCTTACTTGATATTCAGTACGCAACAATTCTTGCACTATTTTTGGACAAGAAAAAAAACAACATTTCGTTTGCTTTTAGAGACGTACAGATGGGGAGCAAAAAAGGGTCAAAGGGTTTTAGCGAGCGTTAACCGCACCAAGGCTACCTGGATGTAAAGGCTTAACGTTAGAAATTCGACGCGTCCTCCAGTTAGCCACCGATTCTGCCACCAGTCGCGCTACTTACACCCCAAAAATGAACTGCTCTAACATGTGGACTGAACTGTGAAAGGTACATACGTGTGACACGCGATACGCGGATTTTAAACTTAAAACACTGCATTGACACCAAATTATTAAAGTTTAACAGCATTGGCTTCATGCTACGTACCTCTTTGTTCACTCGACGCCAAAACAAAGCCTCCGGAGGTTTAATTTCATGAATTTCAAGCAGAAGAGCAACCAAGGTAAGTGTGTATTGTACTGTAGGATACGCTACAGCGTTTTCAATTCTCATTAAACATGTGTTAAACCATCCTTTGAAGTAGCAGTAAATCGTCCGAAGACTTCAAGAATAGTCACCATTACCGTAAAATAATGTTCGTTTAGCGCTGCAACACCGGTAAATCAAATAATGAGAAGATATCACGTTTTTGTGCATCCCGCTAACACTAATCAATGCTACGATTGGGGTTTTTCGTTCTTCGTGCTTTCAGTTCAGCGCAACGCTTGGACGACGCGTCTAGCATGCTATGGGAATCGAGCGTTAAGTCTTTTAAATATAGGTAGTCTTGACCACTCCCGGTTATCTGCCCAACGCAGCCCTAAGTCAAACAGTGTGGTCTGCTAACAGTGATCAAATACAACAATTAAGATTTGCAGTATTGTTATATTCCATTGCATTGAATTGAACGCAACAATACCGTAATTCCTAATTGTTTATTCGGTCATTGTTAGCAGACCAAACTCTTTGCTCCTCTCTGTACAACTGTTTTCGAGAGCTGTTAGCAAAAGCCTCCTATACAGTTTAATGAAAAGTAAAGTTGTGCATAACCATCTGACGAAACATCGAAACTTTTGGTGTGCCCGATAACTAGGTACGGTTTTTTTTTTTATCTCTGGTGTAGTTTTATTTTGTAAGATTTGATCGTTATCGTACCAGCAAACATTTGCATACGAGTTCACTTTTAAAAGAGCCAGAAGACAGTGAGGGGTGAAGAGTGTGGGGGTACACGTAATTGTGTTTAAGACGCAAAATGAAGAAGCCATAAAAATATTTCCAACGGCGCTTTGATATTCTTGGACTTGTGTGTAGGGCGCTTTAGCTTTTGCTTGCGCTTTCATATCTCGTCGCTTCTTTTTTTTTCGTTTTTCTCCTGTTTCTCTTCCTTTTTTTTTATTTTTGTTTTTTCGCGCAAGTTCTGTATTAACGGTGTCTCTGGGGAAGAAAATATAGTTTCTTTTCGTCTTGGAGGCGCAACAATTACGAAAAATAAAACGAATGAAAAAGTTTTATTTTCTTTAAAAAAAAAATGGAAGAACGGACCGTGTTATATTTCGGTTAATGATACCTCCTTGGAGCACTAGGTAAAGAGATTCTCGCCCCACGCCTAAAGTGCTCTTAGTTCAAAGAGTGGGATGGCAATTAGGGGAGGGGGAGGGGGGAGAAAGGAAGAAAGGTGAGCACGCTAGGTAAAAGCCGGTGTTTTCAGGCCTCCCCCATCTTCCATGCCAAGCGACTTACTTAGCCGCCCAGCAAGACATTTCGTTACGGGAGCTTAGATACTGGATGAAAACGTTCTTTTTACTCTTCCCCGCTGCTGATTAAGCTAAAAGAATTCATTTCTTTATCTGGGGCATTCACGGATTTGTGAAAAGTAACAGACAAAAAGATAAAAAAAAAAAAATAACCTCTCCGGTCTAGCCCTTTCAGCTTGAAGTTCCCCCTCCCCCTCCCCACCTACATCTGTAGGAAACACAGTATACAATCACCGGGCTCCCAGTCAACTTCAAGGGATAAAAAATAGGAGCTATATAGAAAATCGAACAATATTTATAGTAGGTTTATAGGAATTATTAGCCGGAAAGCAGTGGAAAGTGTCTTATTGTATTATAGGACAACAATATTTTTGGTTGTCCCATAATACAAAAAGATGGTCGGCACATGCTTTACTTGGCCATGGTTGGCCGCTCGAACAATTTACGTTTCGTTTTTACACCATGTTTCAGTCCCACGGAAGGGGAAGATCGATGCATTCTTTTAGGATCGAAATAATTAGTGTAAATAGGAAACACACCACAAACAGGGCAATATTTCAGTTGGGAAGCATTTCACGGTTTAATAATGATAATATAATAATAATAATAATAATAACAATTTAACCACACATGATTGAGGTGGTAAGGCAATTAGAAGAGGGTGACCCACTAACACCAACCCTACATAAAATTAAGAGAAGTCAAACAACACGTAAAATGAGCGAATGACTCTGGTCAAGAGGACTGGCTACCCAGGTTTATGCAGAAACATAATCTGGTCTTTTCAAAAACTCTGTTAGCGATATCGAATTTAGTGCTCTTCGAAAAATTGCGACATTTTTGCTACAAATAGTCCCTTCTGTGAGAGAGTTCCAGGCTGGAACCACCCTCACAGAGAAGTAAGCACGTCTAAATTCTGGTTTAACACGAGGGAGAGCCAACTTCATGGAATGACCACGAGTTGCGAGCGTAGTCAAACAGAGGGAGGTGAATGCCTTCGAGACCGTGAAGTATCTTATACACAAGCACCAGATCTGACTTTAATCTGCGTAGTTCACGGGAATCAAGGCCCAGCTTCCGCAAGCGCATGCAGTAGGGTAAATCTTTGAGACCTGGGAGACTTTTCGTAAAGCAGCGTCGTTGCACACCAGGTCGATGTCTTTCAGTAAGGGTGGCGACCACACCTAACTCGCATACTCCAGCAAGGGGCGAACGAACACTTTAAAAGCCCAGACTTTGGTTTCAATTTTTCCGGATGTGAAACAACGACCGACTATAGCAAGACGCCCAAAAGCAGTACCGGTTATCTTTCTACAGTGCAAAGATGGTTTGAGGTCTGACGTAAACCAGACCCCAAGATCTCGTATTTCGGATACATCTGGTAGTGGATGACTTAATATGGAGTACGAAGAGGCGGGGTTTGATCTTCCAATACGGAAAGCTTGACATTTAGGCAGAGAGATCGGTAATTGCCATACTGTAGACCAGTCGTGGATATGCTTTATCTCAGCAGAAAGTGCTGAACTATCATTAGAATTAATTATCTCGGTGCCAATTTTTAAATCATCGGCAAACTTATAGCCGTTTACGGGGTGTTGATTACAATTCAAATCATTCAGGTATATTACGAACAACAAAGGGCCCAAAACTGAGCCCTGAGGTACACCGCTAATAACTGCAGATGGGAGAGGAAGAGTTTGCGACTCGAACACTTTGAGACCGGTTTGAAATGAAATCAGCGATCCACAGCCCGAGTTTTCCACCAAAATCGATACACTCAAGTTTGAATAAAAGTTTACACTGGACCACCGATTCAAATGCTTTCTGAAAATCGAAGTAGACAACATCAGAATTGATGCCGATGTCTAACGCACTAGACCAGAAATCAAGTGTTAATAGAAGCTAGTGAGTTGCAGAGCGACCTGGCATAAAACCAAACTGGTCAAAATTTATTAAGCTATATTTCTCCAAGTATGCCAGCATATCCTTACGAATAATAGATTCCATCATTTTACACGGAACAACTGTGAGAGAAATCGGGCGATAGTTCGTAGCACAAGCTGAATCTCCTTTTTTTTTTATAAATTGGGATTACAGTTGCTGTGTGCCAGATTTTTGGTAGAACACCCTCATGGAGCGATAACGTGAATATACTGGCAAGAGGATAGCATATTTCATCTCCAATTTGTTTGTTCCAACTGAATTGCAGCTAACATCTCAAGATCGACATGATTATAGGAGCTTTATAGGAATCCTATAAAAAATTCGAAATATGGGAGGACTGAGAGCCCTGCAGTTATAAAACGAATGTAACGATTTTTCCAAATAAAGAATTTCTTTCTTTTTCTGATTAGAGTAGGCTATACTGTTGTCAAAAAACAAGTCTTCAATGCTGACGGTTTTTTTTTTTTACATTGCGATTTATTGTTTATATGTTGCTGGCATTATTTCTAGGGTGGAGGTCAAGAAGTAAGTTGCTTTCCAGCCTTATATGTATATACTGTATATATGTTTGTGACGTTTAGATAACCACTTAGAAAGGTTGAACAGGTTCTAAGCTATAGAGCAGTGACACGGCGTAGTATTATTGTATATAACTCTATGGAGGAGCCTTAATGACTCAGCTGCAGGGGGCACTTCAGGAAGAAACAGAAGGGCGTCATACTGAAGCCGATGCTGTGAAGAGTGATTTCTTAGTCCTAAAAGGCGCGGTTTTTGTTGTTGGAGAAAACAACGTTATTTTAAGCCTAAGATATCCCCTCTTCCGTTGTTTTCCCTCCATTTTTATGTAGTGCACCTTGTAGTTATGCCCTCCAAAACCCATACTGGTGCGAATATGGCGGCAAATGTCACTGCTCTATAGGCGGGAGCCTCTAGCCCAGTTTTGGCCGTTGTCCTTTCTTTCCATCTCAGACTGGCGTTGTGAGAACAAAGACAAACATTTTAAAATTTTACAACAGACTTCTCTTGGGTAATCCCTAGATCGCTATGGAGGTGGGTTTTTTTTTTTAGACTGCCATAGGTCGAAGATGGTATTTGGATATTGTAATCTGTTAGCTGGAGGCCAGGTCGCTTTTATAAAAGTCAATCTGAACGCGCGCTGAAGAAACCACAGGGGTTTGCCCATCGCTCGCGCGTCAAAGAGTGAAACCAGTCAGAATTCATATCGTAGAACAATCGTTTTTCTTTTATAATCACTATCATAATCACTGGAACTCGCGCTGAACGTCTTTATTAGCACAGCCGGCAGGCAGTGCTTATTAGAGTTCGTTTGCGACGAGAATTTTCAAAAAATGGACAGGCGGAGGCGGCGGCTAACAATGTCAAAATGTTACAATGCTGCAACATGTAACAATGGGGAAACAATAGGCGAGGAGAACAAGATCGGATTGTAGCTCACTCGAACAAGATGCAACGATGCTCGGGCACGGGAAATGTAACATTGTCGTAGTAGCTTCTGGGCGGCTCCATTAAATATAGTCAATCGTTGTGGAGAACCAAAATGAAATTGTCTTGGCTTTCGATTTAATCTTTAAATTTTAAACCGTCTGGTGCAAAGTCTATAATTTTGAGGATGGCCGACATGACTCTGCGATTTATTTACTTCTTCAATGCAGGCTTCGGGAAACTAGTTGAATGTTACCGCGATTGTTTGCCATAATACTGCATCTGCTTGCAACAATGCAGAATCAACTATCCATCAGTTGATACTCTACAAACACGCCAGTGTGTTGCCATCAAATAACAAACATGGAAAAAAGCTTGGGCAGAACCTGAACAGAAATACGCATTTCTAATGTTTCGTTTTTTCACAAACAAAATTGGGTGTACAGTTGACATACCGTACACATGATAGACCACACCGTAGCTATTACAATAAAAATGAAGAGAAAAAAAGCCAACAAATTAACTGAACAAGAAACGGCTTCGCCGTTTAGGAAAAAGGATTAGAGCTCGTATGCCCATACTCATAGCTGTCAAGAAACACGAGTAAAAACGGATTAGAGTTCACTCGAACGCAACGAACAATAATTTGAACTCCAATTTGAATTCCAGGGAACAAGGATTGTCACATGCTAGCCTACACACAAAATACACATATAGCCACTCACAAGAACCAGACCTAACATGTAAAACACAGACAAATTTTGAAAAAGCTAGTATAATACAAAAATTAAGTGCATGCACATGCAGAAACATTAAACATTTCAAATCCAAACAGTGTTCACTTTCTGACATAACCATTGAGTAAAACGTATCCTTGTTACCTGGAATTGGAGTTCAAATTATAGTTCGTTGCGTTGGAGCGAACTCTAATCTGTTTTTATTCGTGTTCCTTGACAGTTGTGAGTATGGGCATACGAGCTCTAATCCTTTTTTCTAAACGGCGAAGCCGCTTTTGTTCAGTTTATTATTAGCATGTCTCACGTTC